>CM028346.1:10412793-10700793 GCA_016618105.1 Dendrobium huoshanense
TTGGCGGTTGATGTATAACATCACCGTGGATTTGACATTCGTGACACCTCTTTGCATGGTCAATACAAGCTCTGACCATGGTCGGCCAATAGTAACCCATTCTCTTGATTTTAGCGGCCATTTTGGGACCTGACTGATGTGCTCCACAAAGCCCTTCGTGGATTTCTGCTACCACTTTATCAGCTTCCTTGGTCCCTAGGCACCTTAGCCACATTTGATCAAAAGCTCGCCTGTATAGCGTATCATTGACAAATGCGTATCGCAATGCCCTTTTTTTAATTTGTGCGGCCATAGACTTTTCTGTCGGGAGTTTGTTTTCCTTGAAGTAGTCAATGAATGGTTGTCTCCAATCATTTTCGACTTCAATATCTAAACAATGCCACCACGATTCTGAAGCTTGACTAGCTTTATGTCTCTTGGCCACGTGATACTCTTCTGGATAATTCTCCATAACGATCTGATGGAGAGGTTGAGGGTCAACTGGAGTTTCATCCCGCTGACTTGAATCTGGAATTCCTTCTGCCCTCGGGAATTGTAACAGAGCGGGCTCCAAGACCCTACGAGTGTAAACCCCGATGAATATAGGCCTCTCCTCATTGATGTTCGCCATCTCTTTGGCTAATTTGGCCAGACAATCTGCTTTAGCATTATGTCCTCGAGGAACTCGAGCCATTTTGACATTTGGTATCTGCTTCAGAAGCTCGAGGGCTTGCCGGTGATAGTGGGCTAATTCAACTTTGCCAACTTTATAAATACCGAGGACTTGATTTATTACGAGCTGAGAATCACCAAAAATTTGGAGATGTTGGATTCTGACATCGATCGCAATCTCCAACCCTGCTAACAGAGCTTCGTATTCGGCTTCGTTATTGGTCCGAGGTTCAGTCAAACTGAAAGAAAATCTCATTATGCCTCCCTCGGGTGCTACGAAAATGAGACCAATGCCGGCTCGGGCTTTTGCAATATTTGGAGGTCGAACATGTCTAATAGATGATGCCCCGTCAAAGTACATCTCCCAGAATGGCAGCTTTTCATTCTCCTTGATCTGCATTATTTGCTCATCGGGCAAATCATCATTTAGTGGAGAATCGGCCGGGATTGGGTGTGCAGCGAGGAAATCTGCCAAGGCTTGTCCTTTCACCGCCTTCTGTGGCATGTATGTGATTTCAAACTGCAATAACAATACTGCCCACCTGGCTAGACGACCTGTCAACGCTGGTCTTGTCATCAAGAACTTCAGCGGATCGATCTTTGATATCAGTGTGATTTTATGAGATAGCATGTAGTGGCGGAGTTTCTGAACTGCAAAAATTAGCGCCAGACAATGCTTTTCAATTGGGGAATAACGACTTTCTGCTCCAATCAACCTTCGACTGATGTAGTAGAGCGCATTTTCTTTGCCTTCTTCATTATTCTGTGCCAATAGTGCTCCGAGGGACTCTTCTAGTGCAGCTGTGTACAATATGAGAGGCTTCCCCGGAATCGGCGCTGCGAGAATGGGAGGATTTAACAAGTATTTCTTGATGCTATCAAACGCCTCCTGACATTCTGCGTCCCATTTGAAACGAACATCTTTCTTCATTAGTTTTGAAAATGGCTGGCACCTACCCGATAGATTTGATATGAATCTCCGGATGAAAGCCAGTTGTCCTTGCAGCGAGCGAAGCTGTCGAAGGTTCCTTGGTGGTGGCATCTCCGTGATTGCCTTAATTTTGTTGGGGTCGATCTCTATGCCTCGATGACGAACAACATACCCCAGAAATTTGCCAGAGGAAACCCCAAAAGCACATTTGAGAGGATTCATCTTCAGATCAAACTTTCTGATTCTCTCAAATACGATTCTGAGATCTTTTAAGTGATCACTTCGGCCAAGGCTTTTAACAACAAGGTCATCTACATAGCATTCGACCTTCTGATGTATCAAATCATCAAATATGTGAGTCATCGCTCGTTGGTAGGTGGCACCAGCGTTCTTCAGGCCAAAGGGCATGACTGTGTAGCAGAAAATCCCGATAGGCGTTCTGAACGATGTATGCTTTTCATCTTCTGGCGCCATTTTGATTTGATTGTATCCTGACGATCCATCCATAAAGGAGAACATGTCGTAGTTGGACGTATTGTCCACCAGGAGTTCGGATACAGGAAGTGGAAAATCGTCTTTTGGGCACGCCTTGTTAAGGTCCCTAAAGTCAATACAGACACGAATTTGCCCATTCTTCTTCTTCACTGGGACGATATTGGCAATCCAATCAGCGTATTTTTCTTCTCGGATGAAGCCTGCATCTATTAGCTTCTTTGTTTCTGCGATCACCTGTTCTTCAATCTCCAATCTCATTCTCCTTGGAGCTTGCTTGACGGGTGCTACATCTGGTTTGATTGCTAATCTGTGAACTGCTACGTCAGGGGATAAGCCGGGCATCTCAGCATATGTCCAGGCGAAGCAATCCCTGAATTCACATAGGAGTTCTTTTATTTCTTCTATCTGTTCTTCGGGTAGGAGAGAACTAATGAAGGTTGGGCGAGGATCCTCCTCAGTCCCCAAGTTGACTTCTCTTAGTTCATCCATAGTGGCTGCCTGTCCACCATCTTCAAGCTCTTCTGGTGCAGGCTCGGCTTCTACGGGCTGTTCATCATAATCATCAGCCTCGTATGTCTCTTCAGCATCACCATCGTCGGATTCAATTTCCATGCATGTGATTGCCCGGCAAGTTTCTTTCCGGAGGAATTTTCTTTTGATGAATCCAATACCTTTATATGCGTCTGTATCCTTCTGCTGTAACGGACGCGGACTCCTCCCATACCAGAGGCCCAAACTTGTGCGAAGCTGTCTCTTGGTAGTAGGAATATTGACTTGCTTTCGTAGCATTCTCTGAATATTTTTGGTATTGAACCTAGGTAGCCTCGTAGGAAATAACTCTTCAGAATCAAAGATCATGCAATCCCAATCATGATTCTCCTCTTCACGAACTCCCGTAGAATATAACACATTCTTTGGAATAGTCCCATTTTTACGGGGAGGCAGATAGAGGGTGGCGAGTTCTTCAACTTTATGCACCTCGCGCGGAATAATTTCTTTGAAATGTTGTAAAGGAATACGCGTGACTACGAGTACACTATCTGAAATTGATAAGCTGTCAATTCTTCTAGAGAACACATTCTGCACCGTGTTCATGTAAATGGAGTCGTAGTCATAATCATCATTTGAAAATTCAACATGCCTACTCCATTCATCTGTTGACTGGCACACTCTTCGAGATTTGGCAGGAGTATCCTCATCTTCATCTGTGTCACTTCCAAGATGAGGTACATGCTTCTTTCCTTTTGGAATGGTTGGCACTTTGGGAAGAGTCGGCACTGCCTTCTTTCTCCCCACCTGCTTCTTCTCACCTTCTCGTTCAGGTCGCTTTGTAGCCTTTGAATTTGATGCTCTAGCATCGAGAGAGCTCGAAGACTTTTGCTTCTTTGGCATGAAATATCGTGCATCTTCATAGACTGTTGCTTCATGAACTGTGAAGGGCTGAATGTCACCAGAGATCCTGAATTCTTCTCCATCTTTGAGATACTTCATACACTGGTGTAATGTTGACGGGACAATGCCATATTCATACAACCAAGGACGACCTAGTAGCGCCTTGAATGAAGTATCTGCATCAATCACATGGAATTTAGCTTCTGTGTGGAACTCTCCAAATACAAGAGGGAGCATGAATGATCCAAGGGTCTTCTGCCCTTTCTCATTAAAACCATGCACCATCAACTTATCTGGTCCGAGGTGTTCCACATCAAGGCAGAGGGATCTCAGTGCTTTCAAGCTTATCAGATTGACGGAGGATCCAGGATCGATTAGGATTCGACTGATAATCAGCTTATCGCTCTCTGCAGTAACATACAGAGGACGATTATGGTCTGCAGTTCCGAGCATCATATCCTCTTCGGAGAAAGTAATAAATGGCTCATTACGAGCTTGTAGAACCTCAGTCAAATTACGTTCAGCAAAATACGTCTCGTATCTTTCGGGATCTTTGAGAGCCTGAATCAGAGTCTCCCGAAGGTCTTTAGACATCACCAAAGCATCGTATATGCTGAGTTGTGCTGGAATTTTTCTTAGATGGGATAAGATATTATAATCTATCTCATTGGCTGAAGTCTTCTTCTTTTTAGGATCTTCAGAGATAATATCATCGTTGACAATTATCTCTTTCTCCTTATCTTTATTGGAGATCCCTTTCTTCGGTGGAGGCGGTAGTACCTTGCCGCTTCTTAACTGTACTTGAGCAATCTCCTCCGGTTCAGAGTCATTTAACTGAGCATTTTCTTCAGAATCAGTCATTGTTGCATCTAGGGACTCATCTGTTGATTCAGAATCACCACCTAGGTTTACATGTCCCATCCGAGACGCTATGCTAGGGTCTGATTCGTCTCCCTCTGAAAAATACAAATCCTCCTCCGAACTGTAATCCATTGACAAAACCATCATACAAGATTCAGAGGGTACTTCTTCTGTGTATTCCTCTTTTATCGGGATACTAGGCGCCACTGAGATGACCCGACATACTTCTTTTGGAAGATAATCTTCATCTCCTTCTTCAGCTTCATCTATTTTGAGCTCTGCCATGAAGTCAGCAAGCTTGATAGGTCGTCTCACAGTCTGGTAGTACTCATCCAAACTGTCAATAACCCTCTGAGTTGCAGTCTTTTTCTCCTTGGGCTTCTTCAATTTGGTCTTCCTCTTGGAGGATTTCACCTTTCCAGACTTTGAAGTACTAACTTGATTGGAAAACTGTTTTGAAGTAGAAGGTCGTACCTCCGGCAGTGCCTTTAAATCTATCATTGGCTCAATAGGAGACCACTTTACACCTGAAACTCCTTCAAGCTGCTTCAACATTTTTACAGTCTTCTTGGAGATCGCAGTCTCCCACTGTTTTTCTTTAATTGGCTTCTTTTTTTTTTCTTCTTTCTTCAACCAGGGGTACGGAAGAGGACGTGACTACCCGAGCTGATTCCTTTTTAGGGTGAGACAATACATTGTCGGACAATGTGATCTCTCCCTTCTGATATTTTCTTTTAAGCCAATCCTTGAAGATGTAACAATCTTCAATAGGATGACTCAGCACCCGATGATATGGGCAGTAATTTGGGTCACCAGTGTGCTTCGACTCTTCGGGTCTCTTGCATTCAGGCAGTTCTAGACCCGATTTCAACACTTGTCGAAATAATTTGGCGACACTCTCCCTTTTGAATGAATATTCTTTATTCATTTTATCTTTGAGGGATTGGAACATTCTATCACCAATTCCTATTGCTTGTCTCTGGCCTCCAGCTTGATAAGTTCGTGGCTTATCATTTCCCCCTAGTATCAACTTTGGCTGGGGGTTGGGGTTGTAGGCCTGTTTGGGCTTTTCTTGATATTGCATCGGCTGCTTGCCCTTGTCTACATTATAAATCACCTGCTTTTCTCTATCAGCTCTGGAGAAGAATGTAGAGTCGGCATCACCCCTTCTAGCACCTGGGGCCTTAGCCTTCTTGGGCTTATCAGAGTGATTTTCTGACCTAGACAAATTCAGCTTTTCAAACTTAGCCACTCTATCGAGCAAGTCTTGAAATGTATTTATCGTAGCCATGCACAGGAAGGGTTGCATCTTATCATCAATGTTGCCCATTAACAACTGTACTGCATGTTCTTCCTCAAGCTGCTGCTCACATTTCATGCTTAAATTTCGCCAGCGAGTGATGTATTTAGTCACTGATTCTTCTCCTTTTTCTCTTATCCAGAGCGAGGTCAGCGATCGTAATCTTCTCAGTTGCACTAGCGAATCTCTTCACGAACATATTTTCTAATTCTGCGAAGGTCTTCACGGAATCATTTGGCAGTTCAGCGTACCATTCGAAAGCAGTTGCTGTCAAACTGCTGACGAATTGTCGGAAGAGTAGAGCGTCATTTCCTCCTGTATTCCCACAGGTTGCTTTAAACTGCGCCAGGTGCTGCCTGGGGTTGTTATTACCGTTGAAAGTGTTGAACTTTGGTACAGAATACCCTTTTGGGTACGGTACTTGGTCGTATTCAACAGGATATGGACGACCCTTACCCACCAATTTTTCTGCTTGATCAACAGCTATAATAGCCCTGATCTTTTCTGTGATTATTCCTTCCAACTGTGCAGCGGTTACAGGTTCAGAAGTACTTGCAATATTTTGTGGGGTGGGCTGACGGGTGACATTATGAGCCTCGTGACCATCTTCAGGAGTGCCCCGTACTCCTGAGACTTGAGGCATTTGAAAGTTTGGAGGATCCGGAGGAGGATTGGGCATGGCACCAATAGCAACAGTTCTCTGCATCATCTGCATCATTGCCCCCATCTGAGCCATCATCTCAGTCATTTTCTCATTTAACTGAGAGATTTCTCTATCTTTGGCTCTCATCTGTCGCTTCATATGTCTCTGCATGTCTGCAAGCGTGACATTCTCATCAGCGAAGGGATTCTCCTCGGCTTCTTCTCCTTCTTCTTCTGCTTGAGAGTGACCACCTCTGCCAATGGTGGACCCAGCTTCACGACGACGGTGATAAACTCGCCTAATCGGGGGTTGTTGATCGTCTTCTTCTTCACCCTCATCATAATAGGTTTCCTCATTAACATTGGTGTGTCTCACCATATAGACAACTTCCATGTCCAGAGTATTATTTGTTTCTTGAATTTCTTCTTCTAAATTTTCATCTAGAAATTCATCAATGTTTTCTTCCCCTTCGAGGTATTCTTGTATGTTTTCGTCCTCTTCAAGAAATTTCTCTTCTTCAATATTTTCTACCCCTTCCATATTTTCTTCTTTTTCTAGTATTCGGATCTCCGAGCGGCGCCGCCACTGGATTTCCGGTTCTTGGTTAGGTATGGGGACTTCTTCAACTAGTGGACTGCGGTCGAAGTTAGTCTCTTTCTTTGGAGGGGATGGAGGACGACGGGATCCCCTAGAGGATTCTCCAAGGTGTCTACCGTCTGGAAGAATATCATTATGGGTCCTTTTTGGGGCCCACTTCTGACGTTGTTTGTAGATGGGGCGGATCTCCGGGAAGCCTCACCAGATGTCACGCCCAGATCAATTCCTCTTTCTTTTCTTTCTTTCTCATTTCTTCGAGGCTTTGGCCTCCAGACTTGTTTTCCTTTCCACCGGGACCTTTCAGCAGTGGATCCCTGAACATATGGTTCTGGTGTCACACCCCGATGTTCACCGCGTGGGACATATCTTCTTTCTCTTCTTTCCGCCACAGCAGATAGACGTTCTCTTGACGGAGTTCTTCTGGCCTCTATCACTAAGGGCCGTTGGAACTTTTCCTTTTTCAGACCTTTCTCCTTTACAGTCTTCAAGACCCGATAGACCCGGGCTGAGAGAGTTTCAGGTTCCTTTCTCTTTGGAGGAGCTGGGACCTCCTGTCGTTGCTCCCAGAAAGACTTCTTCAGCTCACCAGTGGAGCTATTCCTTTTCACCCATTTTAAATCAGAAAATTTGTTCCGGGTAGGAACATTGGCTTCAGGCACTTGGGCCGACAGATTAGAAGGGTGAACAGGGAGTTGTTGTTGCTGAGCTCGGAGTTCAGCATTTATCTTTCTCCTTTGTCTCCTTGTAGGCCTTCCTCCAGATGAGGAGGCTTCAGCATTATATTCTCCAGGCGCAGATAACCTGGTTGACAGAGTGGTGGTGTTTGCAGTCACCACGGAGATTCTTCCACAATTCACAATTCTTCTGGTGGTTAGGGCCTCAGGCTGTGATAGCCTCTCGAATACAGAAACTCTATCACTAGTATTTTCAGTAACAGATCGACGTGCTGGCAGATGCATACGACCGGTGACAGCTTCAGTAGAATGGGGCCTCCTGGCAGGCCTTTCAGCATTCCTTCCATTCACAGGAATGGCGGTAGTCCTTGCAACGACTGCAGGAAAATCAACACTACCAAATTGGATAGTAGCTCCGGTGTTTCCGGTCTCAATAATAGCATTAGCCAGCTGGATCCTGGCTCCTTGTCCCAGCTGGACAGTCATCGGCGTGTTCTGTAAATCCATCTGCATAAATGAAAGGCAAGGGTTAGTAATCAGATTCTGATACATCACCCCGCACTTTCAAAATGCAGAGACTTACACAGAACACAAAAATAAGAGAAAATATCATTAGCAAGCAGTTCAAATAATACAAATTTAAAAAAGTCGCTAAATGCATATGAATTCGCTGAATGATCATTTTTAGAAAATTCAAAGTTTTGAATCATTAAACGATCATTTTGAAAGACTCAAAATCTTGAGTATGATTTGAAATAACTGCTACTATAGCACTGAGACGACTAGCCAAAGATGGAAAGAGAAACCAATCCCCAGCGGAGTCGCCAGAAATCTGTGGGCTCCGAAAATTCGGCCCCGGCCTCCGCTCGCTTTTCTTATTCGGCGAGGGAGTTTTAACGGAATAAGTTCCGAGGTAAATTTTGGAAGGCAGATGGGTTTGTAGATAAGACACTACCCAGAGATTTCGCCCTCATTTTGTGAGGACTTTATGATCTGAGTTCTGGTTTCCTATAGGCGCAAGCCCCTATAGTTAATTACCCCTCTCGATCACGAGAGAGAACTTTCGATTAAGGCTAGTCGTCAATCAGATACGTATAGAGATACGTGTATCTGGCATATAGTAGCAGCATATGTTTGGATTTGGAAATGTTTGAAGGTTTAGAATTTGAAGGGTTTAAAGATTTGAAATTTAAAGGTTTAATATTTAAAATAGAAATTTTCACCATCTAGCACTTAAAGCGGATGGTGGGGGAATGGATGATGGACCCGATCAAGATCCCATGGTTCCGTCATCCCGGGCCATCGTGGTCCCTGGTCTACTTAGTCAGAGGAGGTAGTCGACCCAACCTGACAGAAGGATCCTTGTCGGCAGCCATGGGTTGCTTCGTCCAAGGGGACCTTGTAGACCGGGGTTGAATGTTTGTCTAAGGGGAAAAATTTGAATCCACCTTAGCTAACAGAGGGCTTTATGCCCTATCGATCATATCCTATTGATTCATATCTCAAGGATTTAACGCCATTAAGGAGCGTATTGGCTCTAGCCATAACCGCTATCTGTGGTGCCATTTGGCGGCAAAACCACTCGGTTCAGAGGGCCCCGGGTCATAACCGTTTACCTGCAGTGCCATTTGGCGACGAAACTGCCGGTTAGAGGACACGTACCACGCCCTTACTGGCAAGAGGTTGTTTGAGAATGGATCCTAGTGATATTTTCGACTAGGCATTTCGCTCTTTGTGAGCAGAAGTTGATTTTAATTTGTCCGCCTCGACAAACTGTTGCGGAGGGCGGATGAAATTTGCTTTAACTGCGTTGATGGATTTATTTCAATTTTAAATATTTTTGGGATTTTGGATTCTTTGTGGAGTTTTTGGATTTTTATGAGTATTTGGGTGGAGCTTTTTGGGTTTTTGGATGGAGCATGGAAGACATTTGGGTATTTGAGAGTCATTTGAAATGTTTGTGAACCCCTCCGGTTGAGATCTGCATTCAACACGGCCATCATCGGGGTGTTTGGGGGTCATTTATCTTTATGGATTGAACCTTGTCAACTCTGTCGGGCTGTCGACAGATGATCGGGTTTCGTAGGCTTCGTGCCTTTAAAAGTGAATTCTCTTTGTTATAGGCCTTAAAGGCCTAAGATGAATGTATTAAGACAAATATACCGGTCGTAGTAACCGTATATTTGTTTGAGAGTTCAAACCTTGTCGACTCCTATTGACCCATATAGGAGGATCGGGTTTGAACTAGAATTCACTTGTCAACCCGCGCAGCATCCCTAGACGTCACGTGTGTACCAATAACACGCTCGCCGGGGCCCATGCGGGTTTTATAATTATTTTTACTCCATTTAGTGTACCTATGTGTATACAATTTATAGTGCATGTGCATGGGTACTTTGAAATAATTGTAGACGCCTTCTGTCTGCTGGTGCGAAGGTTGCAGATCCGGTGGCGTTGAGTTGTAGATCGTAGACGCCTTCTGTCTGCTTGTATATGTGTTGCAGATCCGGTGGCGTGGCGTAGCAGCTTCTGAATGGAGTTGTTCGCTGCTTTGTACAGGTAGACTGTCGTGCACTACTCGTTGTTTTCTGTATGTGGATCGTAGTGCACCAACTAATCTCCTGCTTTAAATTGTAGAAGCTCGTATATAGCTTGTTGTACACAAAATTAAACTTCTCATTGTAACTTATAAGCACTTGGTACTTAATATAGTCACTTTCTATCTTACTCGTGGGCTACAAGTCTTCTATAATGGCCCATGGAGACTTGCACTTGTTGAAACTTTTCTATATCCTGCTTGTGGACAGCTTTCTTAGATACATCTTAAAGAACCAATTTGTTACTAAGGTTCCTTATGATCTATCTATATTTAAATCACACCTCATTCCTAATTGTTGTTGACCACTCATGTGAGCAATCGTACTTGGAACTTTATTCACCGTGATGCCTTACTCATTCAAGTGGTCTTGCATTGTTTTTGTATTTGATTTTCACTTGTTTACACGGATGAACTATTCTTTTGCTTGTATGTTGATATTCACTCGAGCGTATCTAAATGTGCTACCTTGTTATGTTTATCGCATGCCAAACCTTCCTAAATGGCATTTGGTGTATGAATCTTCATGATGTTTGTAGGTTCTATGGTCATTATAGATCTTCCTTTTCAACACAAGTTCCATATACATTCCTTTGTATTTAGCTTGGACCTTTGCTGACATGGTAGCATCTTGGTGTTGATTGAAGATCTTACCATGTTGATTAGGAGCATGCCACATTGGGAACTCATTCTACTTGCACTCAAATTAGAAGTTCATCATCTTGCATGTATCAGAGATTTATTTCCATTCGCTTGCTTGTATGATGATATAAATTCATCATTGTATATATCACATGTCTTTGCTTGTATGATTAATATTGTTACTTTGTAAAGTTACATGTCACTTATTTGATACTCAAACTATAGCTCAGTTCGCTATCATTTATTCCATATACAAGCTCGAGTCCAGAGTGTAAATTCAAGTCTAAGCTAAGACTTCTTGTATTATGTTCTCATTTCAACTTTATCTTTCTTAAGTTATAAATCTTTGTATTATGTCCAATGATCCAAATACAAGTCTTCTGCATCTTTGCAAGTTTGATTGCATGTTCAAATTGTTCACTGTTGTTCAATCCGGTCCGAATTCATAAGTCCCCTGTAGTCTTGTAGAGTTCATGTTCGAATGCACAAGTTCAAGTTCAATCTCATTTTACTTGGGTTCAACTCTTTATTAAGTCATTTAGATTTTGTTCAAGAGTCCAAGTACAAATCCTTCGTTGTTCTTCTGAGTTCAATTCAGTCCATGCTCCAAATTGTTTAAGTCCTTGGATTTTCAATCCAAATTTCGGCAGCCTCCCGGCGTCTCCCCCGTTTAGGGGAAAACTACGGAAAAACTGGGCCTTTCCCACCACGCTAAGAAAGCGTGCATGGTAGGTGCCCTCTTTCGAGGACACCGCGGCCGTATTATTTTTCGATCCCCCACCACGCTAAGAAAAGCGTGCATGAGTATTTTTTGTTTGTAGAAAAGTATTTTTTATATTTTTTTTTTGAAAATATTTTGCAAGAACAGTTATTTCCCCGCAAGCGGGTACTTATGGGTATCCCCGTTTCGTCGCGCGCATCGCACCGGGATCCCTTCCCACCACGCTAAGAAAAGCGTGCATAGGCGGGGTTTCCAGGGCGATACGAACTTCGAAGAAGGAATTTGGGTGATTACCCGCTTCGTCGCAAGCGTCGGGACGCACTCCCTCCCACCACGCTAAGAAAAGCATGCATGGGTGGTCGTTTTGTCTCGACGCATGCGTTGAAACGGGTTCTCGGAGTTTTAGGGTTAGAGAGTTATACCTGCGCGGGGTTGTTGGGGTTGGCTCGAGGATCGAGGGAGAGAAGTGTTTCTTCACTTTATTAATTATAACACAAAATTATAATTACCCTTAATTAATTATGACTTATTATAATTAATTGTAAATAACCTTAATTAATTATAAATAATTATTATTAATTAATTTTAATAATAATAATATTAATTAATTAAAATTAACTCTAATTAAGATTAATCATAATTAATTAAAATTAATTACGATTAATTACTTAAAATTAATCATAATTAATTCTAATAATTATAATTAAATAAATAATTATAGTTAATTATAATTAATTAAAATAATTTTTAATTAAAATTAATTAATTAGTATTATCTATAATTAATTAGATTAATTATAATTAATCAAAAATAATCATAATTAATATAATTAATATAAATTCTAATTAAAATTAATAGTCATTAATTTTAATTAAAAGTTTTAATATCCCTCCCCCTCCTCTCTTCTCTGTTTTCACGGGATGAGGCCGAAGAAGCGCACGGAAGGGAGAACATTACCTTCACTACACGCGAGCTCCTGTTCTTGCTTTAGATCAAAATGTCGGGACTTCCGATCCACACAGGGAGTCGGTCGGAGGAGCTAAGCCGAAGCAGCGACAAAGAGAGCGGAGAAGGGCTCGGATTCGGTCGGAGCAGAGGAGGAGATCGACGGGGTCTTGGCTTTGGACTGGATGAAGGAGATCGGTACAGGGCTTGGAGGAGGAAGAGGTTAGGAACAAAGCTCTCCTCTCAATCTCTCTCTCTCTCTCTCTCTCTCTCTCTCTCTTTCTTTCCCTCTCTCTCTTTCTCTGCTTGGGGTCGGCACAGGCAGTCGGCAAGAGGGGCTTGGTCTGGGCTGAGAGAGATCGGGATTTTGGTCGAGACAGAGAAGGCGACGGAAGGTGGAGAGGGAGGCCGTGGGCTGTGGTCGGGTGGAGAGGTATTGGAGAGGGAAGGTCGTGAGGTTTCAGCTCGGTTCGGATCGGAGATGAGAAGGAAGTTGGAGGTCGGTCGTTGAGAGTGGAAGAGCCCGTGGAAGTAGCGAATGGGGAGCAGAGCGAGGCAGGGATTCGGCGTGTGAAAGAGAGCAGCGACTGAAGGTAGGGCTCTGCTTCATTTTATAGACGCGATTCGAGCAACGACCGAGGCGGGATCGCGAGCTTTCTGCAGGAATCGCGGGAAATTGACCGGAGCGGCGCCGTTTGCAGCAGGATTTCGGCAAGATATCGCGGCTGGATTCGTGGATCCGTCGGGCACAGGGTATATATGCAGGATTTTGATTTTCTCTTTTGCTCTTTTGGATTTGATCCAGAGGTCAACAAGGAGATTACTAAATGTTCTTTTGTTGGGGTTCAAACTATCATCTCAATGAACTAATAAATTCTTAGGAATATTTGTAGTGTGTTATTCTTTGTATTTGTTTAATACTTTTTCTATGTTATATTTTGTAAGTTATTCTATTTTATCTTGTGAAATGTGAACCTCTCTTTTTCTTTGTTGAGTGAGACATACTTGTTAATGGTGAATAGTGCATCGTAGTGCAAACATCCTTGTCAAGTCGTAGCAAATGGCACATGGTATAACGCGCGTAATATTAAACATGACATAAATATAAAAAATTATTAATAAAAAAACAGCGAAATATAAAAGGATACTAGATTGAAAGATAAACCATCATGATAATGAAAACAATCAAAATGATGCTTAGGTTCAAGTATTCAATGCTTCAACCAATAGTTGAAATTGATGACATAAATAAGAAAAGATTTAGTTAATTTTTTAGAAGCCATGCCTCCAAGTCAGTAAAAATTTTCATAAGCGCATTTTCAACATCATTTAGTTTATTAATACTTGTAATCATTTACAACTTCTAATCATTTAACACCTCAAATTCATTAGAAAATTTAATACCGAATAGTTCATATAGTACTTAATTCTAGTTTAGAGAAAACAATATCAAATTCCATAGCCATTGTTTTTATGAACAAAAAGGGGAATAAGAAAATTAAACTGTCATATGAGAATTTAAAAGTAAATTAGTGAAGCATTCAATCAGACCATGATGATACCAAAGAGGAGGTCGAGTGCTCTCATGTTTATCCTGTTCAATTCATAAATTAAAATAAAATTAAACCCGAAGCTCTAATTTAAATCAATAAAATTAATAAATAATATATGGGTAATATTAAAATTAATTTAAAACTTGAATAAATTATCTCAAGCTAAGGTGTAATGCGGCCTGCGCTATTGTGCATGGATAGCACAATGCAATGAACCGCGTCATGCTTCATGGTGTGCAGTATCTGGCACTATTAGCATGTATGAGTAAGGATGTGCTCAGATTTGAGAAGAGTTGGTGCGTATTCTTTAATTGTGTACTTTGATTGTTATTTTTTAGTGGATTGGATCTAATCATCGCCTATGGATGTAAGCTTGTTTAAACCAAATCATGTAAATTTCGATGTTCTCTTTTTATGATACTTGATATTTTTTTGCAATTTTATTGTTCATCTTACTTGCTCCTAAGCTGGTACAAGTATTTTAGTGTTTATGTGTGTGCTACTTGTTTATCACTAATTGAGATTAAGGGATAGGCTTCTCGAACCAATTACCCTAGATAATGGGTCACACAAGGGTACCCGCAAACTTTAGGTTTCTACAAGTGGATTTTCTAGAGTTTTAAGAAAATGAAGACGTCAAAATCAATTAACAAGGGTTTTAATTTTATAGGGATATAAGGATCCCTGAGACTAAACTAGGTTAATGCATAAAATTGAAATAGAGAGTTGCTAATTGTAGTTTCTTATATGCTAATTTATAGGATTAAGAATATGGATAACTAAATTCAATTTAAACATTATCTAATTGGATAAGTATGCTTGAAAAAATGTCTTATACTAAAAAAAGAAGCAATTAACTCTAAAATCTTGGCATGAAATGTGGGATTAACTTTCCAATGAAGCAAAATTTCATACAGAGCAATTTGTATTTTTAAATCTTAAACAAACATTAAAATTTAATTTAGCAATTTTTTCCCAAAATTTTAGGAGCTAGTTGTGGTAAGTGTTTTGAATAATTCTCTTTCCGTACGTTTATTTTTGACGGCCCCTAACTTAGGGGTTATTTAGCTTGTTCCCCTCCATCTAAAACTCTTAATGGCACCAACTGATGCATCATAATCTGTGTTTATATTCAAGAATGATAGCCTTCCATAGATTCTTAGGCTTGTTTGTTCACTGTGGGAAGTATTGGAGATTAGATCTTAAAAAATGTGACAGAGATCCTTTCAGATCACTTCATGTGGTTTGGATGTGTACGACAAAGTGTAGAGATTGATTAATATGATGGGTAGATAACATTAGAGTAGTGATTGATTAATATGACATATATAAATTTGATGTTGAAGAAATAGAAAGAAAAAAGTTAGACTAAAGGAAACACGTAGAAGGGCTTGCACAAAAAGGGTTTGTACATAATGGGTTTGTCATTTCATGCAATACTTAGTAGGAATAAATGAAGAATAAAAAGTGATGAAGCTAGCAACAAATACTTGGGATAAATAATTGCATAGTAAGTTATGGAGCTACAAAATTCTAGAAGAGAAAATACATGAATAGAATGTACGTTGTATTCAGAAATTTTGTTCTTTAGAATGAAATAGAAATTTTCTTCTCATTAGGCTTAAACAAGAATTCAATACTTTTTATAAGTTTTGTTCTAATATGTATTTTTTGGTGTGTTTGCTGCTATGTTGTCTTCATGATCTTTGAACTTCAATAAAACTGTTTGGAGCCTTCTCAGCTTTTTTAATCATTTGATTAAAAGACCTTATGATTTCATCTCTGCCATTATCATACCGCACATGTCATTAAATTTTAGGCGTTTGTTTTATTCAAGTTTTAGCTGGTACTCTTTATCTTTGACAATAGTATACTAGGCTACTTGAAATTCTGTCGTGCACTCTAGGTAATTCATGTCATCTAGTCTATACTTGCTCTTATATACATGTGACATTTAGTGTTAGAATAATTAAATATATTAATTATGCGAGACGACGCAATAATTATTTAAGAATATATATTTAATTATATAAACCATTATGTGGCCCATATATTTGAATTATTGCAATTTAATTATTTATGTTTAAAACCTATTGGTCAAGAAAAGATAATTTGATCATTCGTTTATGGACAGTTTGATCAAATAACTCCTATGAGCGGTTATTATAAAATAACTCCTTTGAGTTATTATAAAATAACTCCTATGAGTTATTATAAAATAACTCATATGAGCGTTTATTGTAAAATAACTTCTATGAGTTATTTTATGAGTTATTGTAAAATAACTCTCATGAGGGGTTATTATGACAAATCCGTAGGAAATAACTATTGGTCCTCTCTCTCTCTCTCATAAGGAGGAGTTATCTTGCTCCATAGACGATTAACTCATGATAGAAGAAAGTGAAGGGAGAAGGGAGAGAAACCGTAGTTCGAAATTCGACGAATTCAAAATGAATCAAGGTATGTTTTTTCTTCCGATTAAAGATTGTGAAAATCATCTTGTTTAAGATCTTGAGGATTTAAGACTTATGTAAATTCAAAGTTTTTTTTCGTATCGATTTCTTTTACATAAATTATGATGCGAGTTCTTGCAAGAGTTAGAGAACTCCATTAAGTCTTACATGTGGTATCAGAGCATGGTTGAAAACTAGTGATTTTCCGTTTAAGTTTTTCTTTAATTCCTTCGATGATTCTTTCTAATGAAATCGAATTCATATTATTTGTTATCGATTTCAATTATTGAATCATAATTTTGTCTTGATTAATTCATGGCAAATTAATTATGTTTCTATTTTGCTTTTGGAAATAATTTATGTTATTTATTTCATTATGAATGGATTTGTCATATTAAAGTTAACGACGTAAATTCATATTTCATTTAAAGAGATTTTGTTCGTATATGTAATTATATACATTAAGTATTTTCCTTATGTATTTCATTTATTTGAAATAATCATCATCATAATTATTTAATTTGATATTTGTATCAAGCATAGTTTGTTAATCACCAAAGTGGTCAAACTAGAAAGTTTTCATAAATATCAATTAGATAATATTTAATTACTCGTGAGTATGCGATGCTATTAACAGAATGACATAATGTTATATAAAAATTTTATCACGAGTAATTAACATTCAAATTGCTACAAAATATTTAAGAATCGCCCAAAGGTTGATTAGTCATTTTGTACTATTGGATATAAATGTGATAAATTATCATATTTAATTAAATATATTTAGTATATCCAAAGATAACAAATATATTTAATTGGAGTATGTATAATTATCAATTATGAGGATTTTATTTTAAGCATCAATTATGATTATCATTGTATATTGTAGTATCACCCAAAGGAGAACTTCAATATGCATTTTATTGATTAATGAAATATTATCTGAATCTATTTTATGTTTTAAATTTAATTTTTAAATCATCGATATGTGAGAGTCTTGTATTTTATTTTGCAGCATCTAATTCTGTAATTCTTCATTCGCAAGCTTCATTTATTATAAAGTTCAATGGGCTTAATTATTCTGAATGGAGTGAACAAATCCAGTTTAATTTAGGTGTTTTGGATCTGGATTTTGCACTACTTAATGATAAGCCTACTGCTCTTACTGATATAAGCAGTGCTGAAGAAAGATCTTTTCATGAAGCTTGAGAAAGATCAAATAGATTAAGCCTAATGTTTATGCGGATGACTGTAGCAGACATTATTAAGCCAACACTTCCAATAACAGATAATGCTAAAGAATTTATGAAGTCTGTGGAGAATATTTCTCAATCTGAGTCTGCTGATAAGTCACGTGCTGGAACTTTAATGGGTATGTTAACCACCATGAAATTTGATGGTTCTCGTACCATTTATGAGCACATTACTGAAATGACTAATATAGCAGCAAGATTGAATACTATGGGAATGAAAGTGAGTGAAAGCTTCCTTGTACAGTTTATTATAAACTCATTGCCTCCTGAATATGGTCCATTCCAAATTAATTATAATACTATTAAAGATAAATGGAATGTGACCGAATTACAGAGTATGCTTATTCAGGAGGAATCAAGGCTTAAGAAACAAGGAATTCACTCAATTAATCTCATAGATCAACCAGATTTTAAAAGAAAATCAGGAAAGAAAAATCCAAAGGGCAATAAAGGACACCTAAAGCTTAATGTGTCATCTGTCCAAATCCAAAAGAAGGAACCAAAGAATGATAGATGTCATTTCTGTCACAAGCGTGGACACTATCAGAAAGATTGCCTGAAACGTAAGGCTTGGTTTGAAAAGAAAGGTAAGCCTAGTGCTTTTGTATGTTTCGAATCAAATTTGGCTGAGGTTCCTTATAATACTTGGTGGATTAATTCTGGTTGCACCACTCATGTTTCAAATGTGATGCAGGGATTTCTTACGACCCAAACCATAAAGCCAAATGAAAAGTTTGTCTTCATGGGAAATAGAGTCAAAGCTCAAGTTGAAGCCATTGGAACATATCGTTTGATTTTAGATACTGGACATCATTTAGATCTTTTTCAAACTCTTTATGTACCTTCTGTTTCTAGAAATTTAATTTCTTTATCGAAACTTGATACAGCTGGTTTTTTGTTTTAAGTTTGGAAGTGGATGTTTCAGTTTATTTAAGAGTAATCAACTTATTGGTTCTGGTATGCTTTGTGATGGTTTATATAAATTAAAATTTGATAATTTATTTGCTGAGACTTTATTAACCTTGCATCATAATGTTGGAACAAAACGTGGTTTAATGAATGAAAATTCTGCTTACTTGTGGCATAAACGTTTGGGTCATATATCCAAAGAAAGAATACAAAGATTAGTGAGGAATGAAATCCTTCCTGATTTGGATTTCACTGATCTTGGTATTTGTGTGGATTGTATTAAAGGAAAATTTACTAAACACACAATTAAGAAGGCAGCCACAAGAAGCACACAGCTTCTTGAAATCATACACACTGATATATGTGGACCTTTTGATGTGCCTTCATTTAGTGGTCAAAAATATTTTATTACCTTTATTGATGATTTTTCACGTTATGGTTATATCTATTTATTGCATGAAAAATCTCAATCAGTAGACGTTCTTGAGGTGTTTATTAATGAGGTTGAGAGGCAATTAGATAGAAAAGTGAAAATCATAAGGTCTGATAGAGGTGGTGAATTTTATGGAAGGTTTGATGAATCTGGACAATGTCCTGGTCCATTTGCTAAATTTCTTGAAAGGCGTGGTATTTGTGCTCAATACACAATGCCTGGCACACCACAACAAAATGGTGTTGCAGAAAGACGCAATCGTACTTTAATGGATATGGTTAGATGTATGTTAAGTTATTCTTCCTTACCCTTATCTTTGTGGATGCATGCTTTAAAAACCGCTATGTATTTGTTAAACAGGGTTTCTAGTAAGGCAGTTTCAAATACCCCTTTTGAACTGTGGACATGAAGAAAACCTAGTTTAAAGCACTTGCATGTTTGGGGTTGCCCAGCGGAAATGAAAATTTATAATCCACATGAAAGAAAACTGGATTCAAGAACAACCAGTGGTTTTTTCATTGGTTATCCAGAAAAATCTAAAGGGTATAGATTTTATTGTCCTAATCATAGTACGAAAATTGTTGAAACTGGAAATGTTAGGTTCATTGAAAATGATGAAATTAGTGGGAGTATAGAACTTCGTAATATAGATGTTAAAGAAGTTGGGGCGAAAATTCCTTTGCCCATGACTTCTAATAAAGTTGTTATTCCTACTGTTGTTGAAAAGTTTGACAATATACAAGATGAGCAAATGAATGATTATACATCCCAAAATAAAATTGTCATCAATGAACCTATAATTGATGAACCACAAGAAGTAGCATTAAGAAGATCTACTAGAGTTAAAAGATCTGCTATTTCGAATGATTATATGGTTTATCTTCAAGAGTCAGATTTTGACTTAGGAATTGATGATGATCCAGTTTTATTTTCACAAGCCATAGAAAGTATAAATTCTAATAAGTGGTTAGATGCCATGAAAGAAGAGTTAAAATCAATGGATCATAATAAAGTCTGGGACATCGTTGAATTGCCTGAAGGTTCTAAAAGAGTTGGGTGTAAGTGGGTCTTTAAGACCAAACGCGACTCAAAAGGCAATATTGAACGATATAAGGCTAGACTTGTTGCCAAAGGTTTTACTCAGAAAGATGGTGTTGACTACAAAGAGACCTTTGCTCCAGTTTCTAAGAAGGACTCATTAAGAATTATTATGGCGATAGTAGCTCATTATGATTTAGAGTTACATCAAATGGATGTGAAAACAGCCTTTCTTAATGGTGATTTAGAGGAAGAAGTTTATATGGATCAGCCTGAAGGGTTTTCAGTTGAAAGAAAGGAACACATGGTGTGTAAACTTAAGAAATCAATATACGGACTTAAACAAGCTTCCCGACAATGGTATCTCAAGTTTAATAATACCATCATTTCTTTTGGATTTAAAGAAATTACTGTTGACCGATGTATATATCTAAAGGTCAGTGGGAGCAAGTTTATAATTTTGATTTTGTATGTTGATGATATTTTACTTGCTACTAATGATCTTGGTTTATTATATGAAACTAAGAAATTTCTCTCAAATAACTTTGAAATGAAAGATATGGGTGAGGCATCCTATGTGATAGGAATTGAAATATTCCGTGATAGATCACAAGGAATATTAGGATTGTCTCAGAAAGCATATATTAATAAAGTTCTTGAGAGATTTAAGATGGAAAATTGTTCAGCAAGTATTGTTCCAATTCAGAAAGGAGATAAATTGAGCCTTATGCAATGCCCAAAGAATGAATTGGAACATAAAGAAATGGAACAAATTCCTTATGCATCTATTGTTGGAAGTTTAATGTATGCGCAGACTTGTACTAGACCAGATATAAGTTTTGCTGTTGGAATGTTGGGTAGATATCAAAGTAATCCAGGGCTTGATCATTGGAAAGCTGCAAAGAAAGTTTTACGATATCTACAAGGAACAAAGGAATACATGCTCACTTTTAGAAGATCTGATCACCTTGAGGTGATTGAATATTCAGATTCAGATTTTGCTGGATGTTTGGATTCTAGAAAATCCACATTTGGATATGTGTTTCTCTTAAGTGGAGGAGCAATATCTTGGAAGAGTGCGAAGCAGTCCGTCATTGCTGCATCCACAATGGAAGCTGAATTTGTGGCATGTTTTGAGGCCACAATTCAAGGATTATGGCTGCGGAATTTTATTTCAGGACTTGGAGTTGTTGACAGTATTGCCAAGCCGCTGAAAATTTATTGTGATAATTCCGCAGCAGTCTTCTTTTCTAAAAACGACAAGTATTCAAAGGGTGCTAAACATATGGAATTAAAATACTTTGCCGTTAAAGAAGAAGTTCAGAAACAAAGAGTATCATTTGAGCACATTAGCACCAATTTTATGATTGCGGATCCATTAACTAAAGGGTTGCCACCGAAGACATTTCATGAACATGTTGTTAGGATGGGCATTACTGAAAATCCTTATTAAAATTATGTTTATTTGCTCTTTATAATCTTTTGATACTTTGAGCTCTTTTATGTTGTTTCTGATAATTAGTATATCCTGTTTATTATGATGTGTACACATAAATGTTTATGTGAATATTGACAGGATTTGTCTTTGTAAAGACATTATTGCTGGACCATTATGTGTATCTTATTATGCTTCATATTAAGTATAAGATTAGTATCGTGATACATGGAAGGAAATGCATCGATCTAATGGTGTATGACCGCCATGATTCGTATTAATTTTGTACTTAACAATGAATTTATGATTTGACCAATTTAAGAAAAAGGATTTATATATTGCGCTTATGTTAATTAAATTATTAATTGAATAATTTCATATGGGCCAAGTGGGAGAATGTTAGAATAATTAAATATATTAATTATGCGAGACGTCGCAATAATTATTTAAGAATATATATTTAATTATATAAACCATTATGTGGCCCATATATTTGAATTATTGCAATTTAATTATTTATGTTTAAAACCTATTGGTCAAGAAAAGATAATTTGATCATTCGTTTATGGACCGTTTGATCAAATAACTCCTATGAGCGGTTATTATAAAATAACTCCTTTGAGTTATTATAAAATAACTCCTATGAGTTATTGTAAAATAACTCATATGAGCGTTTATTGTAAAATAACTCCTATGAGTTATTTTATGAGTTATTGTAAAATAACTCTCATGAGGGGTTATTATGACAAATCCGTAGGAAATAACTATTGGTCCTCTCTCTCTCTCATAAGGAGGAGTTATCTTGCTCCATAGACGATTAACTCATGATAGAAGAAAGTGAAGGGAGAAGGGAGAGAAACCGTAGTTCGAAATTCGACGAATTCAAAATGAATCAAGGTATGTTTTTTCTTCCGATTAAAGATTGTGAAAATCATCTTGTTTAAGATCTTGAGGATTTAAGACTTATGTAAATTCAAAGTTTTTTTTCGTATCGATTTCTTTTACATAAATTATGATGCGAGTTCTTGCAAGAGTTAGAGAACTCCATTAAGTCTTACATTTAGTACCAAAATGGAAATGCCATCTTTATGATCACACCATGTCTATTCAAACATCAACCACTTTGGTGCGGTTTTGTAACATTGTTCAAACTTGTGCTTGCTGTTACCTTAACTTACTCTTTCTCTTTAGGTCGCAAACAATGGACAATTTGGCCACGGTTTGAGGCGTCTGCCTCCCCTGCCATATTATACTGGAATAAAAGATGTCTTCTGGAGCGTCTACAAGGAAGGTGGAATGCGGTCCCTATACCGTGGTGTTGGTAAGTCATCATGCTTTATATACCATGTGTGAAATAATGGAGATGTTCTCTGTTTTGTTCTATATTTTGTTTTGGATGGCTTTTTTTTTTTTTATTGTCTGAGCATTTGTTCAGGGGGTGATTTCATGATATTTTTTAATTTAAAATATTTTGGATTTTATACTGGCAATCAGAATAGGAGAGTTGTGTAATTGACCTCAAATAACTTAGTAAAGGTGTTTGCTTCCTAACCTACCGTCACATGCAGGTCCAACCCTTACTGGCATCTTGCCCTATGCTGGACTAAAATTTTACATATATGAAGAACTCAAGTCCCGCGTTCCTGAAGATTATAAGAACTCAGTTGCTTTGCGCCTCTGTTGTGGTGCTTTAGCAGGCTTATTTGGACAAACTCTTACATATCCATTAGATGTTGTCAGGAGACAGATGCAGGTACATTTCTGTTCGGATGATCCAATATCTGTAGCTCTATGATAAGAAGTTTTTTTATAACCCTTGGTGGGGGAGTTCATCTGATCTTAATTATTTAGGTGAATTACAGATAACCATTGTTTTTTATTCATCAAATTTTCAGGTTCAGAGTCAACAACAATTGAATCAAATTAGTGCTCCTCGCATCACAAGCACAATGCAAGGGATCTCCACAATCATTCATGAACAAGGGTGGAGACAATTATTTGCTGGTCTAAGTATTAACTACTTGAAGGTAAGTAAAAAAATTGAAATATTCCACCATGCATGCTTAGGAGTAGAATTTTTTATGCTAAGGTATTTTAGAATTGTTGACCTATAATCTATTGCCAAACAGAAACAAACAAAAGAAATAAAAAAAATGCATAAATCATTACCTATGTCGGATATCCTGGCAAAACGATCGCAAATCCCGCTTTGCTACAGTCGCTCATCCCTCTACAGCGGTGCCGAACTCACGTCCTTTCTCCCGTATGCGAAACTCCCGCTTATTTGCATCGTTAAAATGGGAGCGAGGTCTCACTTCTTCGGCTGCTCTCCACGCTCGACTCCATACACAACCCAAAGCCTTCGACCTTTCTTCTCCCGCGACACTCCCCACATACAAAGCTTCTTCCATTCGCTCCTCCCACATGACTCCAACACAGATTCTCCCTCTGCTTCCACGCTCAGCCCCACCTCTTGTAGCCTTCCTCCTCCCATCAAGCCAAAGTTGTGCCCTGCCTTCCCCAGTCCCGACCCTGACGGGATCTCCCGAGCTCTCCGTCCAAATCCCGACCTCTATTCCCTTACCCGGCCGAATCTCCACCTCAAATCCACGAATGACCTCCAGCCCGATCTATTTCCTGCCTGTGCCGATCTCTTGCACAAGCAGAGAGAGAGAGAGAGAGAGAGAGAGAGAGAGAGAGAGAGAGAGATCATCCTCCTTATCTGTGCAACCCGGCGCCCCATCCACGACTCCTCCTGCTTGCCGAAGCCGCCTGGCTCTCACAGCCCTAACTCCACTTAAAACCTAACCTACTCAACCAACTCAGCCCCAACTCAGCCACTCAGCCCTAACTCAATCAACTTAGTCCAACTCAGCCCACTTAAACCTATAGCCCAACTCACTCAGCTCAACTCAGCTCACTCACTCCCTACCCGATAAGGTCTTAAGTATAAATTTTATTTCTATTTATTTTTTAATTGCTAATTGTTGTTAATTGTTATTATTATTAATACTTATAATAATTATGCTATTATAATTATTATAATTATTAATAATCTTAAAATTTATGTTGTTATAATTATTATAACTATAATAACTACTAATTATAATAATTATGTTATCATAATTATTAATAGTTATAGTTATTGTAATTATAATAATTATGTTATTATTATTATTATCAATTATTTAAAATTATAATTAAAAGTTAATTATAATTAAATATTTTAATTATATTTAATTAATAATAATAATAATCAATTTTAATTAAAATAAATTATAATTAATTTATAATTATTATGGTTAATTATTTTCATTAATAATTAACTATAAATTATTAAAATTAATTTTTTTAATTTAAATTAATTATTAGTAGTTATAGTTAAATATGATTAATTATTGTAATTATAATTAATTGTTTTTAAATTATAATTGATTATCATTAATTATAATTTAAATAATGAATGTTGATTCTTTTCTTGTGGCTTGCAACGGGCCAACAAACCCCCTACGCGCTCACGTAGCGTTGTAGGGAGGGAAACTGTCCCGGCGCTTGCGTCGATTTAAGAATCCTTCTTCAATGCTAGCAACGAGCCGGCAAACCCCCTACGAGCTCAAGTAGCGTTGTAGGGAGGGAAGCCGGTGCGGCGCTTGCGGCGAAGGGGATAAAAAAAAATATTTTCTTTATTTTAATATAAGTACTCCCGAATGCCCACGTGGTGCGGATGGGGGAAATTTGTGTTTTTCTAACATATGCTTTCTTCTTATAATTAAAAAAAACAAAAAAATAAAAAAACACCCTTAAACGCTCACGTAGCGGGCGGGGATAAAAAAATTTATGCGACCGCGGTGTCATTTTTGACACCTACCTGAAGTGCTCACGTAGCATCGAGGGGAAGGTTACCTCTTGGTTTTCCCCTAAATGGGGGAGACGTCGGGAGGCTGCCGAAATTTGGATTGAAAATCCAAGGACTTGAACAAAAAATTAGCTTGGACTTGGACTTATTTGAACAAAATGAACTTAAAATTCAAGTGAATTTGAAAATATAAGAGAATTTGATTGAACTCAAAAGAATGAATGCAAAGAACTTGTACTTAAGATTGTAATTTGGGACAACTACAAGGATCACTTGAACAAGACATGGACAACAGAGAACTTCTGTAAGACTTGAGTTGGACTGAAGTTGGACTAAAACCTGGATTCAATTGAACACAAATTTGAATTCAAATGAACCTGAACTCATGGACTTAAATGTGAACTCGAACTAAGATTTGAACAGAAGATTTTGAACTCAAAGAATTGAACCATGACGAACTCAAATGAACATGAGACTTGAATTTGCACATTGAGAAATAATTTGAATTGAACTACAGGGGACTTGAATCATTCTTCGACCGCAGAGCACTAGAGTTTGGACCAAGAGCAAGAGAACTCATAAAGAACTACACTTGAGCTTGAACTCAAGTCGAAACATAAGAATTTGAATGAAATGAATCATAAATGATCTAATTTGAAGGGATTATAAGAGATTATGCTCAAGATATCATGTGATGAACCAGTACTTAGTCCAACATATATTCAAATGAATATCAAATGGATAAACAAGGGATTCATGTATTTCAATTTAGCATGTTCATGAATGATTCATATATCTATCCCAATCAAGCATGTGGGTAATTTGGGATAATTGTAATGATTGCAAGAGCATAAATGCAATGACATACCTACAACCAATAGCATGAAGCTTCCCACAAGTGTTAAAAGTCTTCATGCCAGACAAGGAATGAATATCTGATTTATCACGCATATGCCAAATTTTCTTTAAAGGTATAACGAACACATAAGCCTCCTTCAACTGAAAAGAATTGTTTCGCAACGAATGTGATGATGCCTTGCATTCGATACTTATACATGAGAAAAAATCAAGCGTGGATGACAAACATCCTGTGAGTATCTTTAAGGAGATTCCAATAAAAGTATTCAAGAAGACTGGGAGAAGTGCAACATGCAATAAGTGTAGCTTGCTTATGAAGAACTTGAGAAGATTGTAGAGAAGATGCCGAGAACTTTACTACAATATAATGAATATGGTGATTTGCTAGTTATCATACATGATGATATAGTAGGTCTACAAACAAAGAAGGAAGAATGTGAAATAGATAACTTCCTTTCAATCAATGACGATTAATTTGCAAATAAATACACAGTACTCTATCTATAAGCAACTACGCCTGATATAATCTATTGGAATGTAATAACTAATGAGTTGCTATGAATACGAAGGATCACAAGTAAAACATAGAGGAATTTATGACAATTGAAGGCATCTAGAAGCTATGTAGCAAGGGGAAGTGGGTACAGAAGGATCCTACAGTCAACACTTATCAAAATACAGATGAATGCCTTAGTCTTCTACGATACAAGGTTGATATACAACAAGTGCAATAGTTCTACTATCAAACTTTAAAGAACAAGTAGAAATATTCAATTCCATAAAGTAACAAAGTCAGAGTTGGTGATATCCTCTGTAGCAATCGTACATAAAGATGTAGTAATTCGTACCACACTCTTATGAGAATATTGGTGAAAGGATCATAAAAACCAGAAGAAACTACAATTTGCCTACAATTGGTTGTAAATAAAAATTATCATGCATACAACATTCCATCTACGGATAATAACGAGCCATCGTAAAAGGTCTGTCGAATGTTCAAAATACCCCCACACATGCACTGTAGCTTGTATACACATAGGTACACTAAAAGGGGTAAAAGCAATCTAACACCCGCATGGGTCCCAGCGAGTGTGTTATTGGTACACATGCGACGTCTAGGAATGCTGCGCGGGTTATTAAATTTGAACCCGATCCTTCTAAGTAGATAAAGGGAGTTGATAGGGTTCAATTACAAAATATCCCCAAACACTAGCATGGGCCCTGGCGAACATGTTATTGGTACACATGTGACGTCTAAGGATGCTACGCGGGTTGATAAGTGAATTCTAGTTCGAACCTGATCCTTCTATACGGATCAATAGGAGTCGACAGGGTTCGAACCTTTAAATAGATACACGGTCATGGAGACGAGTGTATTTGGTTTAATACATTCATATTAGGCCTTCAAGGCCTATAACAATGAGAATTCACTAATGAAGGTCCAAAGCCTACGAAACCTGATCAGGGTTGACAGGGTTCAATCAACAAAGGAAAATGACCCCGAACACCTCGATGATGGTCGTGTTGAATGTATATCTCAATCGGAGGGGTTAATTTTAGGCATTTCCAAATGCCTCCCAAAAGTCCACCCGAAAATTCAAAATTTCCAAATTCCATCCCAAAAATCCAAAAAAAATTAAAATTGAAATAAATCCATCAAAACACTTAAAGCAAAGCCCATCCAACCTCCGCAATAGTCTGCCGAGGTGGACAAATTCAAATTTACTTCAGCTCACAAAGAGCCAAATGCCCAGTCAAAAATATTATTAGGATCCATTCTCAAACAATCTCCTGTCAATAAGGACGTGGTGCGTGTCCTCTAACCGAGGGTTTTACCGCCAAATGGCACTGCAGGATAAACGGTTATGACCCGGGGCCTTCTGAACAGAGTGGTTTTGCCATCAAATGACACAACAAAATACTGGTTATGGACAGCGCCAATACGATCCTTAAAAGCATCAAATCCTTGAGATATGTATCAATAGGATATGATTGATAGGGCACAAAGCCCTCTGTTAGCTAAGGTGAATTCAAATTTGTCCCCTTTGACAAACATTCAACCCAGGTCTATAAGGTCCCATTGGACGAAGCAAATCATAGCTGCCGACAAGGATCCTTCTGTCAGGTTGGGTTGACTACCTCCTCTGACTAAGTAGACCAGGGACCACGATGGCCTGGGACGACGGAACCATGGGATCTTGATCGGGTCTATCATCCATTCCCCCACCATCCGCTTTAAGTGAAAGATGATGAAATTTCTATTTTAAATATCAAATATTGCAAAGTCCTAAATCCTTGCTGATGCTGCTACTATATGCCAGATAACACGTATTTTATACGTATCTGATTGACGACTAGTCTTAATCGAAAGTTCTCTCTTGTGACCGGGAGGGGTAATTAACTATAGGGGGTTGCACCTATAGGAAACCAGAACTCAAATCATAATGTCCTCACAAAATGAGGGCGAAATCTCTGGGTAGTGTCTTATCTACAAACATATCTGCCTTCCAAAATTTACCTAGGAACTTGTCAATTAAAACTTCCTCGCCGAATAAAAAGAAAAAGCGGCGGGGAGGCCGGGGCCGAATTTTTGGAGCCCACAAGAATGTCAACTTAACAGTAACTTGCTGTATTATATGAAGGAAATTTCTACCACGTAGTTGTTGTTTGCATTGTTTCTTTCCTTATTTTTCTTCTCCCTCCTTGATTCTTAACCTGGCATCGTTCACATATTCTTGCCATCAAACCTTCCTGATTACATCATCATCATCACAATTAGACTTATCCCAACTATTTGGGAATGTCATGAATCTTCCTTTCTCCTTTTATTCATGTTGAATGTTACTTAAGATTTTAATTTTAATTTTTTTTGCAACTGCTTCGTGCATGATTTCTAACCATTTCACCAAAGGTTTATCCTTGCACATTTATCTGCATATTTTTTCTTTTTTACCTTAATTCAGTTTATTCACCTTATTTTTGTTTCTTTTGTATTCCATTATATATGCCCTAATAACCAAGTTTTATCTCTAATGCCGTGATATTCTCGCCATGCCTAGATATCATCATTTCTAAGTTTATCTTAGTTTAGACATGCATCCATCAAAACATTTTAATTAAGTATCTTAGTGACATCTTTATTGTTCAATTCTCAAATCTTTATAGCATCTAAATTTTGAAGAGGTTCTACAAAATCTTATCTTCAAATCTTTATGATCTTCTCTAATCCCATAAGCTCTTCATCGTTTTAAGTTTCGGTGGTTTCATATCGGTTTTAATTGAGTTTGGATTAAGTTTCAGGTACAACTTAACATTTTTGCCCAACAATCATATACTTTTATCAAAACTTCACTAAAGCCCTTAAGTATTCAGTAAAATGCTAGAAAAATACTAATTTTTAAAAGATAATGTTAACATTACGGGCTTGCTGTTCCATTCCCTAAACGTCAGAAATTAATTTACTTGCATCTATCATATTCTAATATATTTAGTTGTGAAAATTTTCTCATCAATTTAAAGAAGAAAAACCTTAAAAAAAAACAAATTTTTTGAAAAGAATAAAATTTGTTTCAAGGTACCTTATACAAATTTATTTAGGATGCACTTCAAATTATTGTTTGAATTTGTTTTAAGATTAGTATTAATCTTAAAATTATTGTGATTATTATGAACCTTTTTATCTGTTCAGAAATTAAAAAAAAAAAATTCTCACAACCACCACGTCTAATTAGTCTGATTGTAAATTGCTCCTTATCGCTGTATAATATTTTAGAAGACAGTAAGAAAATTGTAATCAAATAAAATATAATAACAATCTAAGAAAGAAAGTGTGAAATAACAGTCTCAAGATGTATTTTAAAATGTTGCAGGTGATTCCTTCAGTGGCCATTGGTTTTACTGCATACGACATGATGAAGTCAATTCTAGGAGTGCCCCCACGAGAGAACACCGGCGGTGCTTCTACTTCTGCTTCTTCTGCCTGAAATACTATTTTTCCTATATCGCTGTTAACTAATTTTCTCGAGGAAGCAAATTTTCCATCAGTCATGCTATAAAATATTTGATTTTAGCTGAAGCAGTATGGGATCCTAATCTAAGACTACTTGATTAATTAAACCTCATATTTTAGATGCTATTGAGAAGTATATGGAAATCTCACAGTTTATTCTATTCATTGATCTCATATACTGAGGCTTTGTTTGTGGTGTTTGATTATTATTTTTTAACTGCGTTTAAAAAACAATTTGTATTAAAAATTTATTTTTTACAGTTTTAAAAATTTAATTTTTCTACAATATTTTTTGAAAGCAATGAAAAATTGAACTAAAGAAAGTTTAAATCAATTATACATGGTAGGTGATTGAACTAATTCATAGGTCCTATCGAACCAATTGAATTGTGAATATTAGTTGAATATCGTTGGAACATTCTTGAAAATTTATAACAATAATGATGAAGTATTTAATATAGGTTAAGTATTCTCCATCCACAAGCTTTAGCATTTAGCTATAAAAAATATCGAACTACTTTATAGGTAAGAGTTGTAAGTGACGCACAAAATGTTTAATCCCTGCAATGAAAGTTCAATCTTCCACTTGAAAGGGTTTTGGTTGTATCCATTTGGAAGATTTTGGATTCAAAAAGAGTTATTCACCTTGTTTCAAAGCTTCAATTTTCTTACAAAAGGGGAGATAACTTTTGTCAAATTTTGATGTAACTCATGTAAGAGATCATGTTGAATATGTTGCAATCTAGGATCCCAAGCTTGTGTTTTTAATGTTAACAAACATTATTGATTGGGATTTTAATTCTCCTAGAATATATATTGGAATTTTTTTTTCTATGCATACTAACATTTCAGGTACAATATACACCACTCAAGATTACTGAAGACTCAATTTTGGGTATAATAGGATGTCAATCAATAGTCTATAATTTTAACTTTTTTATATTTTCTATTTCTTTAGTCTAGCCATGTAAGGGTATATGCAAACATTGGTGACCGTGTACATACACATGGGGAGTGAGGAAATTTTGAGAAGTAAAATTTTTGAACTACATATCGTACGATTACAATCATATTGTACCATCAATTATATGAAGAAGAAGGCTAATAGCTAATTGAATCGTTAATATTAATGAATTAATCATATTATACGATGCATATCGTACTATGCGATTTGTCTTGATTTGAGAAACCCTAGCCTCAAGATAAATCAAGTAAGAATTTTGAAAAATAAATTTTAAACTACTCATATTGTACGATACTAATCATGTAGTATGATATTCAAACTGGTTATTCACTTCTATCTCGAGTAGTTAGTGGTGTCAAAATTAACAATCCCTTTATTGAATGAAGTCATGTGGATAGAGAAATTTCATAATTAAATGCTAAATGTTTGAATTTTTTTTAATGTGCGTTGAAATCTGAGGACTATATGCGAGTATCTGAAATATGGGATAGACTGTGCATTACGTATGTGGAAACTAGTGAAGTTAAATAGTATAGATTAAATATTTTATTGCATGACTATAAACTATTTTGTATAAAACCTATCAAAACTATATCTAAAATGTATACTAGGTTTACCTAGATAGTGACATCCTTGCATGCACTATGTAGAGAATTTTCTAATTCTAAAAAAGTTAATTTTTGCTATCTCAAAATCAAAAGATTTAAATGTATACTCAATTGACAACTTGATTGGGTCACTCATTGCCTACAAGCAAGGAGTGAGTCAAAGAATACTTGATGTAGGTGACAAGAAGAAAAAGAAAACTATGGCTCTAAAGGAAAATAACTCGGATAGTGACAATTCTATAGCAGAGGAGGATGATGACATTGCATGGATGACCCATTAGTTCAAAGTTTCCTAAAGAGGAAGTAAAAATGCCATTAAAAAAATGGAACAAAGGTAAAAGTAATAAAAAATTTAAAGCTAATCTAACACAATATGATTTGAATGCGAGAAAATAGGACATCTCTGAATAGACTACCCTATTGAGATAGTTGCAACTTAGTTTTTTAATTGTTGATATTCTTGCAACATATATGTTTTTTATGATTTCAAATATTATTATTTTTAATTAACTATAATTTCTCTTAACATATCTTGGATGTATTGTTTTTTTATTAGTGTGTACTAACATTTCAGAGAAATCATACTCTAATTTCTTGAATAGTTCAAATCAGATCAGTTTAGGATTTATTGTAAATGAAGTCTATATTTTTCATTTTATTGAGTGTGTGATTATAATTGAGTAACTATGCACACACACACCAGAGGAGTGTTTAAAAGTTATAAATTTTTTGAACTGATCGTACTGTACGAAGTTATTTCGTACAGGACGATTTGATTAGTTATTTTCCCCTACTAGTAGTCAAACGAACAGAAAGATAGAAAATTTTCCTAAGTATGGATCGTACTATATGATGTCATCATCATATGTACGCCATCTAGAGTACGAGTTGAATGGGTCCCTTTTCATCTCAATGAATTTAAAGTTTTTTCTGAATTGAATGTACCGTACGATGTCATCATCGTATGTATGTAGTCAAAAGTACGAGTTGGACGGGTCCCTTTTCATCCTGACGAACATGAAAATTTTTTGAACTGATCATATTGTACGATATCACATTCGTACCAACATCTTCCAGAGTATGAAAATGTGGGGTCCCTTTTCGTCCCGATGAATATGAAAAATTTTCTAACTGTTCGTACAATATGAAGTTGGTTCATACTAGATAATCATTATGTACAAAATTATTTCGTATTAATTCACATGAGGTTCATACAAAATTTTTTGAACTGTTCGTACGTACGAACATACGATCGTACTGTACGATCGTACACGCCCAAAATTGTAATTTTTAGTTCTCTAGATGGTTTTTTGTGTCTTTCATATAAAAGGTCCTTTAAAACTGACATGTGAAGAGTTATTCTTCATGATTTTTCAAGAGCAAGTAAAAGAGTGCATTTGGGAGAGTGTTTGAGAGAGATTTATTATAAGAGAAGCATTAAGGGTTTATAAGGTTACTCAAAGGTAAAAATATCTTTGTATTTTTGGTTGCAACTCTTCTTTTTTTTTTTCTTTATAGTTACTCGAGGGAAGATTTTTAAAGTAAGACAACGATACTCTGCCGACACTTAAAGGGTGTGAACAGATGATGGTACTCTGCCAACACTTCGAGAGTGTGAAAGGACGACGATACTGTATCGACACTTATAGAGTATGAATAGATGACGGTACTCTACCGTCATTTGGAGAGTATAAAAGGACGACGGTACTCTATCGACACTTGGAGGTTATGAACAGATGACGGTACTCTGCTGACACTTGGAAAGTGTGAAAGATGATAGTACTCTACCGCATCGGGGATATGTGGAAGAGAGGGAATTTGTAAAGACTTGTCCGCCTTACTGTGGGTGCTAAATGAGAGTCACTTTTGGTAAAAGTGCAATACCTAAAGAGAGAGTCTTCAGGGAGTGGTTGTAGGTCGTGTTTAACCGAATCACTATAAATCTTTGTGTTATTTTTATTTTTTGCTTTTTGTTTTATTTTCTGCACTTTGATATCTATGGTTGAAAAGCTTTTTCAAAATGATAATTAAAGTTGAAAATTATTAAAATTGGTTTTCTATCAAAAATCTAAGAGAATTTTTTAAAATTACAAATTCACCCCCCACCTTTTGGTTAGCCTTGGGACAATTGCTTAGGTTTAATAACCTATACAGAATAAACATGCCCCAACCTGAAAACTCACCCAGTTATGGAGAATGGAGAAGAGAAAGCAAAATTCAGGAAGGGGAAGCACATGACATATAAGGCGATTTGGGCCAACTCCACCTCAGAATCATCATAATAAGAAGCAGAGGAGGAGGTAACCATGTCTTATGGCTAATAATAATCTTAATAAATCATATCAAGATTAGGTATGTTAACTATCCTATGATGAATTGTTCATTATTTTATAAAAAATTCATGATTCATATAAAAAGCTTAATAAGATGTTGCTAGCTTAAACATTGACTTTTCTAATATATAAAAATAGCATACTTGTCTGATAATTGAGCATTCTACTTTAGATAATGATCACATGTCTTTACTTGATGAATATGATGTATTAAATAAGAAGCATGTTGACCTAATTAATCCACATAAATCCCAGATGATAAAGTATCTTGAGTTGGAAGAATTATTTAAAGAATTAGAAACAATTGCAAGTGAATTAGATAGTGGTGAACATGCATTAAAGTTAGAAGTAGCAAACAATAAAAGTGCAAATAAATTCCTAAAAGCAAATGTTAATGCACTTCAAAATAATAAATCATCACCTACTTTAGCATAGTGGCATAACTCATCACCACAGCATGCATCATATAACCTTAGAAAGAGGCACCATAACATACACAAATTAGTGAATCCTTTTCCTTGTGTTAGGTGTCTTGTGGTATGCTAGGTCACATATCCTGCACTTACACTATTCATCATATGACACATCTAGTGTGGAAGCTAAAATTATATACATCACAACATAACATGCATTCATCTCATCCATCAAAGCATAAAGTGGAACCCAAACTCACTTTGGCTCCCAAATCTAATGTTTGAATGACTTTGTATGAGTGATTTTATAAAAGACCTAGTGAGAGTATGTGGCACTTGGATAGTGGATGCTCAAGGCACATGACTGAAGATTTAAAGCAGTATATTATGTTATAGGCTAGGTCATGAGGGAAGGTCACACTTGTAGACAACACCACCAAGAAAGTGGTTAGCTTAGGTATAATTGGAAACTCTAAGAATTTTATAAATAAAAATATCTTAATAGTTGATGGTCTAAAGCATAATTTACTTAGCATTAGCCAAATATTTTTTGAAATCAATTTTTTATCTATAAAATGCATTATTAGCTTGAATGGTAAATTAGTCTTAGAAGGGAAAATAATAAATATGATATAAGAGACTATTTCATGCAAGCATGAAGACTCTTATGAACATTACCCAAAAAGACATAGTTAGAGGCATACCCAATTTAGATTTCACTAAGGACCACCTATGCAATGCCTGCCAACTAGGAAAATAAGTTTAAGTCTTTACTTCATTCAATTAAGGACATCAACACCTCTAAACCACTATAAATTCTTCATGTTGACCTATTTGGACCCATTAGTACTACCAGTCTAGGACAAAAATTATATGGATTTGTAATTATTTATTACTATTCCATATTCACCTAAGTTAGATTCATAGCACAACAGACTGAATCATTTGAGAAATTTAGAACCTTATTCACCTAGATACAAAGAAAATTAGGATGTGAAATGTCAACCATTCATAATGATCATGGTGAAGAATTTGAGAATGAAAAATTTTAATCCTTCAAGATATAAGAAAAGTACATAAGGAACCTGACAATCATTAGATTTTTGGTCTAGTAGAAAGCAAAATTTAGTAGCCCTATTCACCGCTGAGGTGAAATACATTACTTTAGAAAGTTATATTGCTGAAGTCCTATGGCTGAAGTAATAAATCCTAGATTTTGGACTATCTATAGGAACCATTCCTATCATGAGTGATAACACAAGTTCCATTTATATATCCAAAAATCTAATTCAACACTCTTGCACAAAAATATATATATACATTCAACATCATTTTATAAGAAAGCATATAGTCAAAGGAGACACAAAATTGCACCATATAGCTACTGGAGACCAATTGACAGACATCTTTACCAAACCCTAGCCTATGACACATTTAACACCATAAGGACTAGACTAGGTGTTATAGACATTCATGTTTAATTAAGGATGAATCAAAATTCTTTTATCATTTGAAATCAACCATTTTTTTGTGTGTTTTACTATGTATCATTTTGAGTTTGTGTGTTTTTTTGTGTTGGTTTCTTTATTTTTCATTTTCTTTTTGTTGATGTTTAGTAGATGTACCATGATCATCACACACTCTTCAATGGCTAGAATAAAAAAAAATTAAAACTAAATTTTGTTCACATTGCACTGTATGATTCACTATGTACTGTATAATTTAAACATCCTTGCACAAATCTCTGCCCTTATTTAAATTAATGGTCTAGATACGTTCAAATATTAGTGATCGTACTGTATGATATACATATTAAAGGCCATTGGACAAATTCAGTCAGTCAGTACGATAATAATTCCACTTCGTACTATATGAATACATATTCTTACTATACGATCCATTTAGTCAAAAAACATACATACGACTCCTGGGATGAACAAAATCTCTTAAGATCATTTATTATGATACTAATATACTATAAAATTTGATCGCCTTTTCCCAAGAAGTTATCCAAATGATTTAACTCCTCTGATTGTACTATACAATTGGCTGAGATTCTATAAATTAGAGGGATTTCCTTAGTTCAATCCACTAAACCTTGAATTCCTTTCTTCTTTCAAACTCCTACCCTCATAACTTTAAGTTCTCAAATGGGTAGACGTAGCAAAAAAAGTTGCATGACCCAAGGAGACTCTTCTTCTCATCGCCCAATCGATGAAAGATTTCAAACTGCTGAAGCTGAAACTGCATAATACAAATATAAGAAGGCTCACATCACCCCCTTCAGTATGTTAAATCAGCACACACTAATCTTCGATTCCACCACTCTTCAATTTTTGTTCACCCTCACATTTCCCTTCAACTATGAACACCTATAAAAATTTCTTGTAAACCTAAGCATTAGTGTTGAGGCATCCATCAAGACCTCCTATGTGTGTCATCGCACTATAGAAATTACTAAAGAGGATTTAGGGGAATATATCCTCCTTTCCATAGAAGGACCTCATCTCCAATCCATGGCATCTAGAACTAATTTTGATTGGAGTGTTGTGAATCTAACTAACTAAAATGTGCTCTAAATCAACCCCAACCTTTAGTCTACTCTCTCAATTAAAATGAATAAATTATCTAGCAAACTTTTCAAACCTCAATTATACCTAAAGCTGGTGATCGTGTCAATATTGCTCCACTCCTTTCCTTATTCACCTACTTCATAATGTCAATTACACAATTTGATGAAGCTCAAATTCTTATCAACTATATCCAGAACCTGACTCCTATTCGACTTCCATTAAATAGGAGAAAGAAAAATGTCACCTTTGGTAATGTTATTTCTTACATCCTTAAAAATAAATTTAAAACTACCTACCTTGCACCTCCCGATAATGTTCAGATATTTTACACTAATACTTCCTTCCATATTCTTTTCTATCATCAATGGGGGAAAAAGCACGAGGAATCTAATTTTGATAAAGCAGGGGGAGATGCTCCTGTAGCTGCACTTGCACCAGAACCTGCACTAGTGCCACCACCTACACCAGCCTACCACTCTTACCATCATGAGGGCATAATACATAAGCTTGATTAACTAAAAACCCACCTGGACTCATATATTCAGCAACAACAATAGCAAGATGAGGATTTTGGGTGGTTTGGGGAGTAATTCTACTTGAACCAAGAAAATTTCTCCTTAACCAACAAATATTTTCATTAACTACAACCACCACCACCTGATTAGGGGCATTCCTACTTTTAGGTTTTATGTGATGTATTTTATATATTTTCCTTTCTTAATTTTATGTTCCTCCATTTTGGTAATGTCAGAAGAAGTAAGTGTTTGGTTGTTTGTATGTTTGCACTTAATTAGTTTTTTTTTTCTTGAAATTTTATTTGAGTTCTTTTGATTTCTTTTATTTTATCTTATTATTAAAAAAATAAATCAAAATTTTTTTCTTACCCATGTTTTTTAAATCTTTCACCTAGTGAGGGGGAGATTAGGAGAAAAGAACATTAAATTTCCCTTCAACAAAAAAAATTTGTCATCATAAAAAAGGGGTAGATTGTTGTAATCTAGGATCCCTAACTTGTGATTTTGATTATAAAAAATATTATTGATTGAGATTTTAATTATCCTAGAATATATATTGGATATTATTTTTTATCTATGCATATTAATATTTTAGGTACAATATACATAGCTTAAGATTACTGAAGACTAAAGTTTGGGTAAAATAGGATGTCAATCAAAACTATCTATAATTTTAAATTTCTTATATTTTATATTTTTTTAGTCTGGCTGTGTAAAGGTGTATGAAAAATTGATGACCATGCTAACACATAGGCGATGCGAGGAAAATTTGAGAAGTAATTTTTTTGAACTAGCCGTATCATACGACTATAATTATATTGTACGATCAGTTATACAAAGAAGAAGGCTAATAGCTAATTGAATCATTAATGTTATTAAACTAATCATACAATACGATATAGATCGTACTGTATGATTTGTCTTGATATGAGAACCTTATCCACCAGATAAATTAAGAATTTTAAAAAATAAATTTTGAACTAAACATATGGTATGATATTAACCATACTATATGATATTTAAAATCTTACTTAAATTATACCCCATAATTGGTTAATTAAATCATGGTTATTTAAATGTTGCTAATCATAATGTACAATCTTGATCATACCGTATGATTGATAGAGATGAAATATGACATTCTAAGAGATTGTACCAGATAAAACCTTAATTTTTGAACTAATCGTATAATATGATATCTATATCATACTATACAAACTATTGATATTACCCCAGCCATATTGTACAATGTGAATCATAATGAATGATCGACATAGATGATTTTTAAACAAACCTATTATCATCCTGTACAAATAGAGAAAATCTAAACTAGTCGTAATGTACGAAGTTACATTCATATTGTATGATATGTTTGTTAAATATGACCAGTTCGTCTAAAAGACTAGTATCATTATACTAGACATATTGTATTTTTAAATTGATCGTACTATATGACCCCAGATCATACTATATGAATAGAGATGGAGAAATTAAAACATTAAGATTTTTTAAGCCTACTACTTAATTAACCTTTTGAAGACTTTTTAAAAGAGACTTTAGCTATTGAAGAAACTCTGACGAAGATCTTTTTTGAGAGCTTTGGGATTTGAGAGGAAGAATAAGGAGGGGTTATGTGTGAGGGAGAAGGAGTGTGAGGGATTTCATATGGTTGATCCAGGCAAGCATACACCTAACTTCCTCCTAAGGCCTTGGTGAGTTCTTAAAGATTCTCTGGGGAGAGAAGCTTCAATGTCAAGAATCTAGGGTTCTCTATCTTCTCTAAAAGGGAAAGGATTGTGGTTCTCTGCCTTCTTTAAGAAGGAGAAAAGGATTGTGGTTATTTTCCATTACCAAGAAAGTGAAGAAGGATCCCAGGTTCTTTGCCTTCTCCAAGAGGAAAAAAAGGATTGAAGGTCTGCTGCCGTCACTATGACGATGACATAGCTTTCAGTTCTCTATTGCAACAAGTTTGGTGAAAGTGATTATTGTAAGGTTTCTTCACATTAATGTGGGGACAAAAGGAGAGACATTATAGTGTTAGTGCTATACCCAGAGTAGAGGACTCTAGGGAGTGGACATAGGTCAAGGTGGACCGAACCATAATAAAATCTCTGGTGTGCTCTTTCTTATTTGCTTTTTACTTTTTTGCATTTTTTCATTTTTGTAATTTGAATTTACTGTAAGAATCTCATCATTTAGTATCAACTTCAATTAGGTTAATTTGTAGTTTTCTAAAAGGAAAATTTTTATACCTTTATTAATATATGTGTGCCTTTAAAATGAAAAAAAAATTCTTTATGTGTTAGATTAATTACTTATTCAGAATTATTTTTTTTTTAAAAAATTCTATTAATAATGTTTTTGTAGTGGAAATTTTTTAAAGTACCAATTCATCCCTTCACTTGGTGCACCTCGGGATAGTTCATTGAGGCCTAACAACCTCCCTAAACTTTTTGAATAAAGTATTATGATTCATTGATAACATAAATTTTAACTTGATATTGATGTTTAGTGTTCATATTGGTGATACAATTATCGGCGTTTCAAATATACCATAAATTTATCTTCATTGTTACCACTATCCAACGACCACCTCTAGTCACTATTGTTACTATTTGAAGTGGGATGTAATCTATGCAGATATATTTTTGGGAGAAATTCAATATAGACCTTAGTGTTTGTATTTTTATAATCCAATGCAACATTATGAATAATATGTTTCATTGGGAGGCAAATATATTATTCTTTAATAGATTTAGATTGTAGAAATACAGCTTATATCTTAAATATCATAGTTAATTTTAAGGGAGAACTACATACAACCCTCACGGGAGCACTTTAATGTTATGAAATAATTTAGAAGTACCCTAGTCTATCTTATGTTGGGCTTTAAAGTTTTTGAGGAGGAAACTTTATGTTTAGTAGATATTTTATTAGAGAAGTGGGATTATATTCCTAATAGTGAGGACTTAAGATTAGAGGTCTGCCTTAGAGATTAAACCTAAATTGGATTACTATATGTTGCGGATATGTTTTCATGGATTATGATTTTGATGATAGCAAACACTCTTATTGTAAACACTCTTATTATGATTTTGATGATATGTTCTCTACGACTGTCTTATCTACTGACATTTTAGGTCCACACGATCAGACTGTAATTTGGAACAAGCTCAGTGTTGCGGATCTATGATTTATGATTTTGATGATAGCAAATGTTCTTATTTCTCTACTACTTCCTTACGTACTTACATTTCAGGTCCATGCGATCAGACTGCAATTTCGAAACCAGCTCAAGATTGGGTAGACTAGGTCTGAGTCAGTTTGTACCCTTTTTCCTTTCTTGAGTCTATTATATTTGTTGTGGCTTCTGATACTTTGTAAAGTATAAGAGTTTCTGACTATTCCCTAGAGTTTACTGTTTTTGGTAACATCGTCCTGGACGATATTTATATCGGCCGAGATGATCTGTTCAAAAGAAGAAATCCTAATTAGGGCATCCTCATTAAAGCAGTCGTCATTATGTAAAACACATCGTCCTGGACGATTTTGTATCGGCCAGGACGATAGGCAAAATTCAAAAAGTTTCTGCCGCCAGATCTATTTAGGAATTACTTATTTTTGGACATCGGCCTGGCCTATAAAATATCGGCCAAGCGATCCAGGATAATTTTTCCAAAATTTCTTTGACAATTAAGGAAAGCAATTAATGGTGATTTTGTCCGGGCCGATCGCAAGATCGTCCAGCTGATTAGACATCGACCAGCTTCATTTTAGGGTGATATTCAGGATGAATTTCCTCATATTTGAACTAATCGGCCAGGATGATATGTCTATCGTCCTGGATGATAAAGTCGGCAACTTGCATTAATGAGCTCGTTTTTAGCTCTTCTATTTAAGCTATGACATGGCACTTTGTAAGTTTCTTTGGCAGCCATTGTAGCTTCATTCTTGTGGGGGAAACTTGAATAGAAAGCTTGAAAGGGAGTGAGGAATGGGTGAAGTCTAAGAGAGGGAGAAGATCCTGTGAGGGGGGACTCAAGGGAGTGTGGAGGGGGATTCCACACAATTACTCCAGCAGGCTTGCATCTTAATACCGTTGGATTCAAGGCTTGTCTCGACGGAAGTTCACCAAAGAAGAAGTTTACTTTGGTGTCAAAGGACCCAGCAACTCCTCCGCACCGGGGAAGGTGGAAGTGATTTTGTAAGGGCTTCTCCGCCTAGCTGTGGGGGATAAAGGAGAGACACTTATTTTAGTGCAATACTTGGAGGGTGCCTCCAAGGAGTGGACGCAGGTCAAGGTTTGGCCGAACCATTATAAATCCGGTGTGTTCTTTCTTATTATTTGCTTCCACATTTAATTTTTATATTTGTTTTATTTGTGGTGATTTTGGTTTGTACTTTGCTTAAAGTTTCTTCTTTACCAATTCACCACTCTCTTTATTTAGCCTTGTGCCAGTTCTATAGGGCTTAACATCCCTAACAAACTTTCTAGTGCCATCAGAGCACTTTCAAGTGGTATCAGAGCAATATTCATAAAATAAGTTTTTAAAAGCTTTTGAATTTTTGATCCATGGCTAATCGTAATGTTGCGGAAGGTTATTCAATCACCAGACCTCCTTTATTTGAAAATATGTCATTTGATTTTTGAAAAACTCGCATGTCTATTTTCTTACAATCGATTGATTTTCGCATGTGGCATATGATTTTAACTGGTTATTCATCACCGTCAGATATTATTAATGGAGTTAAAACTGATATTCTTTTTAATCAATGGAATAAGGAAGAACAAATAAATGCTCAACTGAATGCAAAATCTTTAAATTGCTTTTTCTGTGCTTTAAATTCTGAAGATTTCATGTTAATATCCACTTGCACTACTGGTAAGGAAGTTTGGGATAAACTACATGCCATATACGAAGGCACGAATGAAATCAAACAATCCAAGTTGAATTTGTTAATGCATGATTTGAATTATTTTTCATGAAACCTTATGAAACGATCTTAGACATGTTTATCAGATTCATTCAAATTATAAACTGATTGCATGCTTTAGGAAAAGAATTTTCAAATTTTGAAAAAGTTAACAAAATTCTTCATTGTCTACTGGATAAGTTTAATGCCAAAGTAGTTGCTATTTATGAATCAAAAGATTTGAATGATTATTCTTTTGATAATTTGATTGGCTCACTCATTGCCTACGAGCAAGGTTTGGGTCAAAGACTTTTGGATGCAGGTGAAACGATTGTTCTAAAAACTGAAGATACAAAAAGAGATAGCTTAGTTGGTGACGAATGCAATAACTTGACAAGTAAATCATAAATCTCACCAAAGCATAAGCAAAAGTGGTAAGGATGTCCATATTTCTTCTAACGTTATTTGCTTTCGATGCAGGAAGCCTAGACATATAAAAAACCAGTGCCCTAATTTAAGAATTCTTCCTATGAAAGAAAAGGGCAAGGCGAAGCAAAATTTAAACTGGGGAAATAATGAAAGGATAAAAATCTCATGGGCAGATCTGGTTTCTGAAGCATCGGACCAAGAGAGAGATAATGGTTAAAAGCCTTTCGTATTTTTGTGTTGTGTTTTTTGCTTTTATGTTTTTCATTTTTATTTTGAGTTTTTGTTTTGTTTATTCTTTGAAATTTTTGTTTTCGTGAAATTTTTTCTCTGATTAACACACACATTCACTTTTCTAAAAATGAAAAATCTACTTCTTATTTTTTCTTGAAATCTTTGTTAAGTTGTGTTTGACTTCTCTAAAACAGTCAAAGGAAGGAAACTCATATTTTTTACTCTCAATCTTTATTTCCTAAAAGAGGTTATTCTACTTTTGATTTAAAATCTTTTTCATCTTTTAAATTAGTCTTTGAAACTAAATTTTTTATCTCCCTACATTTTATTTATCGCATAAGGATCTTTTGCAAGTTGTTGAATCTAACTCATAATTTTCTTAATCAAGAATTTACTTTATTAATAGGATGGGTTTACTTTTGTTTTTAAGACTTTAGAAAGGTGGCATATTAAATAAAAAAAAATGGCCAAGGATGCCAAAAATAAAAGATGCGCAATGACGCCAAATTGAAAAATATACACAAAAGTGTATCAAAAATCAAAAGATGTGCAGTGCGCCAACCAATTATCAAGAGGCAAAAAATGAGCACACAGAGTTTAATGCTTACCATTCTTGTACTTCTTAAAAGCTTAAGAAAATCCTTGATGCTTTTGATACTTGAGTTTGAAATCTTGATTCCTGATTCAACAATTCGTGCATTAATCTTCTATTAGATATATTTTATGAAAGAAGTTTTGAAAAATAACTGTTTCTTTCTATAATTTATTCTTTGAATTAGATATTGAATAAAAAGTTTTTGAGCCTTTTAAAAAAACTTGAGTTTGGATGATCAAATTCTAGATTTCTAACCTTTTCTGGGCTATGCGTTGTCAATCCAATTCTACTAAGTTTTTGATTAAAACTAAGAGGTAACTTTCTCATTTTATGAATATTTGTTTTTTTTTTTTTCACTAGATCAGAGAACGTTTTTGTCTTCTGTTTGTTTTGGTTTTTATTTGTGCCTCTTATCTTTTTGATAATGTCAAAGGGGGAGAACATACTGTTGAATTTGTATCCTTTTTTTCTTTTCAAAAAATTTAAAACAACAAAAATATTTTTATCTCCCCTATTTTTTTTAAAAAAGGTTTATCCTAGTGTGGGGGAGATTAGGAGAAAATATTACTTTTTGAAAATTCAAATTGAAATGTTTGCCATCATCAAAAAGGGGAGATTATTGTGGATCTATGGTTTAAGATTTTGATGATATTAAACATTCTTATTTCTCTACGACTGCCTTACGTACTGACATTTCAGGTCCACACGATCAGACTGCAATTTGGAACCAGGTCAAGATTGGGTAGACTAGGTCTAAGTCAGTTTGTACCCTTTTTCTTTTCTTGAGTCTATTGTATTTATTGTGGCTCCTGATGCTTTGTAATGTATAAGAGTTTCTGACTGTTCCCTAGAGTTTATAATTTTTGGTAACATCGTCCTGGACGATATTTATATCGGCTGGGATGATATGTTCAAAAGCAGAAACCCTAATTAGGGCATCTTATGTAAAGCAGTCGTCATTATGCAAAACACATTGTCCAGGACGATTTTGTATCGGCCAGGACGATAGGCTAAATTCAAAAAGTTTCTACCACCAGATCTATTTAGGAATTACTTATTTTTGGACATCGGCCTAGTGGATCAGCCTGGACTATAAAATATCGGCCAGGACGATCTAGGAAAATTTTTCCAAAATTTCTCTAACAATTAAGGAAAGCAATTAATGGTGATTTCGTCAGGGCCGATTGTAAGATCGTCCGAGCCGATTAGACATCGGCCAGCTTTATTTCAGGGCGATATTTAGGATGATTTTCTTCATATTTGAACTAATCGGCCAGGACGATATGTTTATCGTCCTGGACGATAAAGTCAGCAACTTGCATTAATGAGCTCATTTTTAGCTCTTCTATTTAAGCTATGACAAGGCACTTTGTAAGTGTCTTTGGCAGCCATTGTAGCTTCGTTCTTGTGGGAGAAACTTGAAGAGAAAACTTGAAAGGGAGTGAGGAATGGGTAAAGTCTGAGAGAGGGAGAAGATCCTGTAAGGGGGGATTCAAGGGAGTGTGGAGTGGGATTCCACACGGTTGCTCCGGCAGGCTTGCATCTTAATACCGTCAGATTCAAGGCTTATCTCGACGGAAGTTCACCAAAGAAGACGTTCACTTTGGTGTCAAAGGACCCGGCAACTCCGCCGCACCGGGGAAGGTGGAAGTGATTTTGTAAGGGCTACTTCTCCTAGCTGTGGGGGCTAAAAGAGAGACACTTATTTTAGTGCAATACTTGGAGGGTGCCTCCAAGAGGTGGACGTAGGTCAAAGTTTGACCGAACCACTATAAATTTAGTGTGTTCTTTCTTATTATTTACTTCTGCATTTGTTTTATTTGTGGTGATTTTGGTTTGTACTTTGCTTAAAGTTTCTTCTTTACCAATTCACCACTCTCTTTATTTAGCCTTGGGCTAGTTCTATAGAACTTAACATCCCTAATGAACTTTCTAGTGCCATCAGAGCACTTTCACTCAGGATTGGGTAGACTAGGTCTGAGTTAATTTGTACCCTTTTTCCTTTCTTGAGTCTATTGTATTTGGTGTGGCTCCTGATGCTTTATAACTTGGAATATTCTCTGACTGTTCCCTAAAATTTACTGTTTTTGGTAACATCATTCGGGAAGATATTTATATCATCCTGGACGATCGGTTCAAAAGAAGAAACCCTGATTAGGGTATCCTCATTAAAGCAACAATCATCATGCAAAAACATCATCCTAGACGATTTTGTATTGGCGAGGATGATAGGCTCAAAATAGAAAGAATCTGCCGCCAGATATATTTAGGAATTACTTATTATTGGACATCGTTCAGGAGATCGTCCTGGACTATAAAATATAGTCTAGGATGATCTAGCACAATTTTTCCTAAATTAATCTGGAATTTAAGGAAAGCAATAATGACTTGATTGGACGATCAAATTGGCCTGGATGATCGCAGGATCATCCGGGATGATACGCTGGATGATTGGACATCGTATAGCTCTTTTTCAGGGCGATGTTCATGATGATATTCCACGATTTGTATTGATCGTCTAGGATGATATATTATAATCCTGGATGATATGAACAAATTTCTTCTGATCGTCTCAAATCACCCCGGCTGATTAGGCTTAATTTGCACTGATCGTACAGGGCGATAGGAATATCGTTCTGGATGATACAGTCGGCAACTTGCATTAATGAGCTTGTTTTTAGCTCTTCTATTTAAGATATGACAAGACACTTTGTAAGTGTCTCTGGCAGCCATTGTAGCTTCATTCTTTTGGGGGAAATTTAAAGAGAGAGCTTGAAAGGGAGTGAGGAACGGGTGAAGTCTGAGAGTGAGAAGATCCTGTGAGGGAGGACTCAAGGGAATGTGGAGGGGGATTCCACACGGTTGATCCGGCAGGCTTGCACCTTAATACCGTCGGATTCAAGGCTTGTCTTGAGGGAAGTTCACTAAAGAAGAAGATCTCTTTAGTGTCAAAGGACCCGGCGACTCCGCCGCACTGGGGAAGGTGGAAGTGATTTTTTAAGGGCTTCTCCACCTAGCTGTGGGGGATAAAGGAGAGACACTTAGTTTAGTGCAATACTTGGAGGGTGCCTCCAAGGAGTGGACGTAGGTCAAGGTTTTACTGAACCACTATAAATCTTATGTGTTCTTTCCTTTATTACTTCCGCATTAACTTCCGCATTTGGTTTTCTTTATGGTGATATTGGTTTGAGTTTTGTGTTTTGATCGAAAAATAGTTTTTACCAATTCACCTTTCTCTATTTAGCCTTGGGCTAGTTCATAAGGGCCTAACATCCCTAAGGAACTTTCTAGTGCTATCAGAGCACTTTCACTATATTGTAGCAACCCAAATATATATTAAATTCACTTTGGACTTATATCGACATGGATTGGAAACCCAATTAATAACTTAAGTGCTTTAAAACCATGATTCCAGTCTTATGAAAGATGGATAGGCTTTTATTTAAGTTTTTGAGAATTTGGGGCCAATATTTAGAGAATTTCCTAAATGACCCCTTTACTTATGAGTGATAAAATCATGCTAGATGCACTTAAATTAAATTTACTTGCATTTCTTTGTAATGAAATGCATAAAAATTGACTCTTTATGCAAAAATGATATGTTTAAACTTTAAAATTAGTCATGTAAATTAGGTTTTTTCTTAAAGTGTATAATATCCCCTAGATAAAACTGCACCCTAATAGGTCAGGTGGTCTATCATGACTCACAGATGGGTAGGTGTCTAGCAAAGAGAGTATAAAGGTATGAATGCATGAGAACTCCAAGTGTTCTATGGCTTATTTATCTTTCTATGTGAGCCTAATTTTTTTTAATTATAAGCAAAAGATTTTTTTGTCCTTAAGAGCCAAGAAAAATCCAGGCTAAGATAGATTATGCAAGAAATAAAGCTATAAAACATACAATTTCTAATCCATAAGTAATATTAAAAAAAACTTATAAATCTAAAATTAAACCAAATAATAAGAATTTGATATCATGTGTCAAATGCCACTTAATTATAAATCAAGGTATGCATTATGTAAAGGTGGCCAGGCTCCATGATAATAATGTGGATTTTCATAAAATAACACATGTTCTTTTAAAGTGAAGCATTTTTTCTTCATTTCTTCAAGCTCCTTGGGTCCATCAAATTTGGATCTATAAATGAAATGAAACTCCCCCTTTAAAGGATTTTTCTTTCCTCTTTAGATCCAAATTTATCTAAATTTGGAGCTCCAAATGGAAGGAACTCTCCCCTTAGGGATGTCTTCTTCCTCTTTGAATTCTAACTTGGATATATGAAAGTCTTCCCTTCAATTAACTTTCACAACTCTTTTTAAATTACATTTATATTTGAGAAAATTAAAAGACTCCAAAAACCCTTCAGGTTATCGTAAGTAAATCATATAAAATCAATCACAAAAATCCTTAGCACATATATATAATCAATTATTTACTTTTGAGAAAACATAATAGCTTGGCCATACTTTTAATCATTCTAGGGAGCTGATATATAAAAGCATGTACAATTTTTTTTTTTAATTCCCATTTCAATTAGCCCCCTTTTATGTCCCAACATAAGCATGGCTACCTATAAAAAATTTGTTAACATCTAGATCATTCCCAACCTATGAAAATCTAAACGCCTATCACTGATCAAGTAGAAATCACTTCAAAGCATATGCAAGGAAAATTAAAAAAAATGTGTCACATTTATCAAGATAGAAAATACATCCCATAATCACTCAAATAAATTACTTATAAAAGAATAGCAGCTTAACCTATGACTCGAGTTGGTTGTCATGCCGAGAAATCTATGATATGTTAAAGAAGCTACGTGGTTTGGATATTTCTTAGGCTTGATATTAGTTGAAGTTTTCTAATGCTTGAGTTTTGTTTGTTCAAGGTTAAGGAATGTTTAGTTTAAGTTCAAATTTTAGTAATTTAACATTTATCTTAAATTGTGCTTAAGTGTTGAAATTAAATAATGTTTGAGTCATTAGGTTATTACATTTTAATTAATCATTTAATCCTTAAAGCCTTGTAAATCCAATACACTATGCCCTCAAAGTATAATTTAACATAACATATGAAGGATTAAATTAATTAGTGATTTGCTATTAATTATTTAGGGTAGATAATTAATGTATTTGTTTATACCAGAGCCATGAGATTTATTTCACCATTCTATGATCAAATTTAATTGCCTCATAGGCTAGAGTTACCCAGCAATTACTGTTCGATTTCTATTTGATTTAATTTGTTGATTTTAAATTAATTCAGAAATAGATAATTTATTAATCACATGTTTATGTTGAGTGGAAATTACCTTTATTTACACCAGGGTTATGAGATTTATTTCACACTACTTGGGTCTAATTTAGGCTTCATTTGGGACGGCTTTCTTACTGCTTCTTGAAGCTACTTTTTAGTACAAATGTTTTAATTTTTATACTAGAAAGATGCTTTAATAAGCAGTAAAAAAGCCGTCCCAAATGAAGCCTTAATAGTCTCGTAGGCTTGGGTTATCGAACACTTATCTTACTATTTAATTAATTTTATTATTATTTAATTTATGGCTATTATTTTAAAATCAATTCATTAATAATTTTAAGTTAACTAAGTTGATTTATTTCTAAATTTTTTAAGCTTAATTAAGCTTATTAAAATTTTAATTAATATTCTTAAGTAGGTTTGACTTAGAATTTGATTTTTTTTTATTTTAGAATCTAAAATTTATATACTTTTAATAAATATTAGACCCAATTATGAGTCAAATACCTTTAAGTTTGTGACAATTGAAATTTTCTAAAATTATTTATGAAGTTTACAAAATCAATCTATTTAAATGGATTATTAATTCAAGTAATTAGGGTAATTTTGGTTTAAGCTCCAAATCAACTCCAAACTTCTTCAAATCTTTTCTAAATATCAGTAATGACTCTTAAGGATAATTTTATGTGTTTAGAACAATTTTGGTATTTTTAACTATTCTAATTAATTAATTATTAATTTTTCTTAATTCCTAAATTACTTTTAGTTTTGAGGGTTTATGATGGGACTTTATTTTTCTTGTGTTTGGTGTATTATTCTAAGAAGTTTTAGCCTTAAAATTTAATTTTTTGATTTAATTTTAATTATTTATGAACTAATTAAGATCCCGTGTTAGTTATGGAAGCAAATTTTCAAAATTGATGGACCAAATGATATCCAATTGTAATAAATCTTGAAACATAGGTTCACTATATAATATGCTTCAAGCCCACTAACATTGGCTTTATGTTGGACCTCTTAAGGTTGTTAATTTGATCACCTAAGGAAAATACATATATGTACTTAGGGATTTAATTTAGGCTAACTAGTCCAAGAATTGGGATGATATCAAGGGCATTCTAACCCTCATAACATGTACAATAAATCCACAAAACATCAGAACCTATTACTCATTGGAATGAGAATTGAATCATTGGGTCAATTTTTGACCTATGGGTTTAAATTGGCTAAATGAAGCCTTAAACACTTCAAACGTAGGTGAATAATTTAGGACTCATCAATACCTTATGGCTTATAATCTAAAAAAATATCCCAAAGAGTAATATTAAAATTACTTTACTCTTATTAGGTATCTTAATTTGAAACCTTATGGTTTATACAGGGCTCATGAAGACCTTTCCAATGAGCCTAAGAAATCAAAATTTTGGTGAGAAATGAATTTTTTATAATTTTTTTAAGTTTCAGCCTTTTTTTACCTCAAGATCATATTGTACGATCGCAAGATGATAATGTATAATTTTGATAGTACAATATGATTTTTCATAACCTATTGGTTTGTGGCTGGCCATGCACGGATTAGGCAGGATCCATAATTTCAATCGTATAGTACAATTTCACATGATATGCAACAAAATCATAGTTATTTAAGCTAAAATGAAAGAAATGGATGGATATATTTTCATCTTCATAGAAATAGCTCAATATCCTAAACTTAAAGTGGTTTCAAACTCAAAATAGAATAAATAAGATGAAATAAAACTTTATAAATACTTAAAACATCATTAAAGAATATGACATTTAGTTTGGGTTTCAAAATGCATCACACCAAGGGCTAACTAAAACCAAGATCTTGAAGCTAGGGTTTGTATTTTACCTCAATAAATCAATCATACATGATGTATAATGGATTTTTCTTCTCCTTAGAGCTCCAAGAACAAGTTCTCTTCTGGTAGGGCAGTGGAGGTCCACTTGATTTAAAAAGAGGAGGAATGGTAGTTTTTCCTCTCTTTTGCCCAACTTCAGGCTCCCATTCACCAAGCAATGGCCAGGACTAGTTTTATTTCTTCCTAGATGGATACTAAGTGGAAAAGAGCTAACCTTTTGGGCAGGAGGCTAGTTGGAAAGGAGAGGGAGCCATTGGCCACTTTTCGGCGGGAGGGGGGGGGGGGGGGGGGGGGTTTGGGGGGGAGGGCGGGTACCATTTGGGTGCCTTATTTTGTTAAGCCAAAGGCTTAGTTTAGTTCTTGGGCTGCTTATGATGCCCCTAAAATAGGATTAAGCATATAATGGGCTAATGTGGAGGGGGTTTGATAACTTTGCATAAACTAGACCAAATTTAATAATTGAAGGGTATTTTGGTAATTTTGGTCATACTAACTAGTCAATATAATCAAGTCACCTTGGATGGAATTTTGGGAATTCCTAGAGACTATTTGTATGAGTCTTAGCAGACTTGATTTCATAGGTGTGAAGTTTAAATTTTGGTACAATGTATGTGAGATTTTTGAATAATTTAGGTAAGTTGATCAAGTGAAATCACCATGAATTTACTCACATTGAACTTGAGTTCAAACAAGGCATGTAGTGGAGTGCACTTGAGTGTTTTAGATTTGGGTTTAATTACAAACAAGTGTTTGACTTTGAATCATCATTTTTTTAGGTGATGTGCCCAACCTCACTAAATATGAGGTTAACAGTCACCCACCACCACTAGCTAATGCCCTACCACTGGTCATTCCCAACCACCACTGACTGTTGTCGCCAACAACTACCAACTAACTACTTTTCATCACCTTCAGCCACCACCACCTCGCCAACAACCACTAAGCACCACCATCTTTAGATTTTATATTGCATTTATTTTACACTCATAATGCATTTATTTTAAACTCGTCCAAATAACTCCAAAGCATTTCAAATACACTACATTTCTTTTATAATGCATTCCTTTTACACTGCATTATTTTTTTAGCTAACCAAATAACCTCTTAAGCCTTCTAAGAAATTTTACATTTTGAGATTTTTTTAGATATGAATAAACATCCACTTTTGAAGGCTTTTAACACACTTAGTTTTTTTTTTTTAACCTTTGCCTTCTAAGGCTTTTAACCTATGAAGGTTTTTGAAGAACTATAGAAACCTACACCTTTTAAGACTTATATCTTTACAAGGTTTTGAAAAATTGAAGAAATCCAAATCTTCTCATAATTTTAATCTTCTAAGTTATTAAATGAAGTGGATAAATTTGTAACTTCTAAAACTTTTAATCTCTTAAGATTTTTTTATGTGCCCTTATGTTATTTTTTTATTATGATAACCCTTGTATTTAAAATAACTATTTTTTCATATAATAGTAAAAATTTATTTCAAGACTCATTATATGTTCAAATGATAAACTTTCTTCACCATAACATAGATGTTATTGTGCTTTTATTTCTTTATTTTTTTTTCCTAATTTTTTGTCTTTGGTGCAATTCTTTAAGAAAATGGTCTTGTTAGTATAATTAGGATTTATGCACTTTTAGATGCCTATTTTACAAACAATTTTTATTAAAGTGTTTTAGAAAAACTTAGTTTATTTATGAATATTTGTTTATAATTACTTATCCCTAAATTTGAAGATATAAAATAATTTTAGGTTGAAAATTAAACAATTATCCTAATTATCTATTTTTTCTTTAAAAAAATCTTTAAGCACTTAAATTCCTTTCCCATTTTATTTTAATGATTTATATTAATAGGGAATATTGAGGAAAAGAAAAAATGAGCGAAAAGAGTGGAGAAAGAAAATAAAAACTAGGTTTTGGAGGTCGTAGAGCCATTTTTGCCCATCAACCCAATTGAGAAATTTGTTCGTCCTGAGATAGGTCACACTCTATCCCAATTTTCAAAACTATTAATTTTTTTTTTTTAGTAAATTTCTATTTTTGTTATCAAAAAATAGGAATTACTTTGCATTGGTAAAACTTTCTCTAAAAAACTTTTTATATGGTTTAGAGATCAAAATTTTGAATATTTTAATATTTTTAGAAATTTATACCAAAAGCTTTATGAATTTATATAGCTTTTATTGAATAAAAAATAATTCAAACTTTGAAAAATAATGTTGTATTACAATTAAAGCCTTAAAATAGTGTTCTGCATAATATCAAGTAATTTTGGTATTTATTAGAAATGAGAATTTTTTTTAATAAGATTTTTTGTTACCTATAATTATGGGAAATATATAATTATGAAATGTGATCAATTATATTTTAATTGTTGCAATATGATGAAATATGTGCTTATATGATTGAATCAGGTGATATTAAAACATTTTGATATGAAAATATTTATTGGGAGATATGATGGGTGAGAGTTCTTTGGGATTCTATATGTGACCGAGAATCTCATGTCTATGGGCATGTTTTAGTAGCTAAATGCCATGTTCTGGTGCCTATGGGCATGTTCTAGTGCTATAAGCATAAAGAGAGTCATATGGGACTAGAATCCTTTTATATTCTATCTATAATGGAAAATAAAATTGTTGTGTTATTTTGTGATAAGAGTTTTAGTTTAATTGTTTGTTCAATTTATTGCTTAAAATTTTTATGATAGTTATACTCTTTATACTTTACACAGCTCAATGATTTATTATACCCCATCTAATTGCTTTTTAAATAAGGTAAAAATGTTTAATAAAAAAAATTAGAATTGTATATCAGTGTATATGGCTTATTGAGCTATTATAGCTCACTATTATTTTGCTTCTAGTTTTCAGGATCTCAGAAAGGGAAGAAGCTTGTTGATTAGCAATTCAGTATCTGATCAGAGTTAATAGGTATTTCTTTTGTTAATTTTTATACAATCATGGTTAAATTTTTTGTAGCTTTTATTTGTAGTCATATATTATAGAGTAGATACTTTTTGATGAAATAAAAGAATTCTTATGGATAAGTTTATTTATAGTACTCTAGATGTTTATAACAGCTTTGTAATATATAGCTTTTTTTAAAGTTTAAATTATAAGAAAATTTTTAAATTGTTTTCAAAACTAGATATTGAGATTTTCTCATCACAACTCAACACGATAAGATTTATTCCCCTATTTTGTCTTGTTGAGTTGGATTATGATAAACTTTTGTGGTATTAAAGTAATAATTTTGGAATAGATCATAAATAGAGCTATAATAATAAATTTAGAAGTAAAGTGGGGTAGTTTTGATCTATCAAGGTGTTTATTATTATTTCTTTTATGTGTATGTATATTTAATTACATATTTTTTGTGATTATGGATATACCAGACCAGACCCAAATATGCTAGATGGGAAGAGTGCCAGTTAAGATGCTCTTATATATATAGTATGGCTCTGATATTGGATTCTAATATAGTTTCATAATTTGCTAGTTTGATAGCCTATATGATGAGTGAGGCACATAGCCAAGGAGAGGACTGGTTTTGAAATTGAAGTTGGATCTAATGAGGTAGATCGACATCTACATATGTTTTTGAAATTGATGTCTTTAAGGTTTAAGGTCACTGTTGATCTCAGGGTAGTAGAGGACTGGTTGAGAAGACTAGATAAGACATTTAACATATGCAATGTCCTCCTGAGAGGGAAAGTACCATTAGTAGTCTTTCTATTAGATGGTGAGATATAGCATTGGTGTATGGGCCAACAAGAGGAGAAGTTTCTAGGGAGGTTGAACTTTTTATTTAGTTGGTATGAGCTCTCTGATGTATTCAAGCTTGGTTAATACCACCTACTACATGTCAATAGATAGAAGGGACCTTTTTAAGACTGGTTCAAGGAAGCAAAACTGTTATAAAATATGAGGCAAAGTTTATTGCTTTGGCTAGATATGCCCCCAGCTGGTTAACATTCCCATAGAGAAGTGTTACAAATTTTTTAGAGGACCTAGAGATAATTTTAGAGAGCTCATTTTATAGAGAACAATGTGATAACTACTTAGTTGTGGTGTACTGCTAATAGGAAGAGATTTAGTGGAGAGACTTCTAGTAGTGGATTTCTAGGAAGAAGAATAGGTATATAATTGGAGATTCCAAGAAAGGTGGCTGTTGGTGGAATTTTGGAAAACAGGTTTTGAAAAATATTAGTTTTCTTTGGGGATTTTAAGATTAAGGTTAAGTTCTAATTCTAAGGTCGAATCGACTCGTTATAAAGAGTATATCACCCCGAAGGACGAAAATAAACTTTCATAACGGTGTTCAGACTTATAATTATGTAAACTCATCTTGAATGTTATGATCGGGTTCTAAGGAGAACTTTATATGACCCCGAGGGGACAAAATATAGTTCAACTAAATACCCAATTACAACATTCAAGAAATATGATCGTCGCATTCACATCCAAAGCCTTATCGAAGAAGGGTGTATCTCCCCAAAGGGAAATGAGACCATTCTACGATAATCCTTCTAATGCAACTATGACGATCATTACTTAACTTTTCCCAAGGAAGTCTAATAAAATTTTGGAAATTAATTTTTTAAAATCAGGTGTATGTGGTTCCAAATCTCCTACGAGCGCAAGCCCTCGTAGTTAATTACATCGTAGGGAGACAAAAATCTCCTACGAAAACTCCCGATTAAAATGGTGGCAGAATTTTGTTAGAGTTTCTAGGAGTGATATCAAAGTATGAATAGAGTTATTGAAAAATCAAAAGGGAATGAATCAAAATTGAATAATTATTAACGGAGTTAAGGGAGGAGAGGTAGGGGACACCTTGAGATTCCAGAACCATCCGGAAGTGTCCCAACTTAATCTAAGTGTTGGGCTTTATGTTTTAGGATTGAAATGAAGCTTTAATTAGAGTTAAGTATTTTATTAGAAATTTGGGACTATATTCCCGAAATTTGGGGTCTTATAATCAAAGATCTGCCCCGGATCCTAAATCTATTTTGGACACTGGACCACAGTCATCCGATCCTAACTAATGCAGTGCAAGATCTGGACTTACCCCGGCCTGGATTGGGGAGCCAGCTAACCACCTAATCGATTTAAAATACATGAATCCGGTCTTTTTATGAAAGAATGGTAGGGACGTTGTATTCAAAGTTTTGGAAAGTTGGGGCCGACATCTAGAGATTCTCCTATTTGGCCCCTTTGACTTATGTTGGGTGCAAAAATGCTAAGGACTATGAAATTAAAATTTTGACTCTTTAATTTGTATCTAATGCAATGCATGCTGGTTAACAACCTCAAATCAAATATGCTTGAAATTTTTAAAAACAGGCTTATAAAATAATTTTTTAGAAGACTGGACTTCCCCAGGTCCGGCACCTCGTCCTCATAGGTCAGACTATCCGGACTCTACCCGCAGGCGGGGAAGGGTCTAAAACAAGGAAAGAAGAATGCAAAAATATGCATGCGACCTCGGGGGCGATCCCCGACTAATTCCCTAGATTCGTTATCTTTCTATGTTATTTAAACTCACTAAAATTTTAGACTTTTAAAATTATGAGTAGAAAAGTTTCACACCCTCACGAGTCTCACGTATCCAGGTGAAAACAAAGAGCGGCATGCAATCGCCAAAAAACTAGTAAAAACAAGTAATCCTAAAGGCAATCAAATCATCACATCAAAATACAAATTAATTAATAAATGTCCATAGGCAGAATTGCCTTTCTTATTACAAACCAGAATATTACAGAAAGTAAAGTGGCCGGGCACCACTGACAACAACCCGGATTCTAAACCTAGTAATGACGCAAGTTATTTTGAGTGGGATACTCTCAATCTTCAAATCTTCAAATTTTCAATCTCATTCTTCTTTGGACTCCTTTTATTCAATCTTCTTGGAATCTTCGTAGTGGATTACCCAAATGGATAAGAGGGCACTTCCTTTAAGGGGAAGGCCACTCTTTCCTCTTTGGGTAAGGAAGAGGTATGATCCAAATTTGGATTTCCAAATGGAAAAGGAGTGTTCCCTAAAGGGGTATCCTTTCCTCTTTGGAATCCAAGCTTTGGATCTATGTATCCCAACTCAAAATTAACTTTCACAACACTTGACACTTGCACAAATTACATTAATATCAAAATAGAAATCTAGACTCGCCTGCAGGGTTATCCTAAGCAATTAATATATAAAAAGTAGTTATTCCCAAGCAGTTGCATATGAGCAAAAAAAAAGGTAAGTAAACACACTTGCCACGCTCTTTTTTATTTGGGGGCATTAGCAGCTGAAGCACCTGTGCAAAGAGTTTATAATATTTATGCATTTTTTGATTTACCCCCTTTTTATATTGCCCTGCATGAGCGTGGCCACCTGCAGAAAACTGTGTCAACATCCAGATTGTACCTAACCTAAGGGTAATCTAGTCGCCAAACACCTCAATCCATCCACAGAGTACAGAAAAAGTAAGCAGACACAGCAAAGCAATTTCATCCACAACATGCAGTGAAAACTACGAAAAATCCGGCACACAGCAGTAAAGTAAACACCGGCCTAACCTAGATCTAGAGTTGGTTGTCCTATCACATCATCTAAAGTGTGTGTAGAAGGTCGTGTGGCAGGGGTAGATCCTAAAGTGGGTGATTAGTTGAAGTTGTCTAGAAAAGTTTGGATTTGTTAAGGCTTAGAAGGGGATTTAGATTACAATTTAAGTATTAGTATATTAAGAATTTTAATTAAATATATTTTAAAAGTTAATTGATTACTACCTTTGTTTCACACTGAGGCCGTGAAGTTTATTTCACCTTCCTTGGGGCTAAGCTAATAGCCTCGTAGGCCTGGGTTACCCAGTAGCAATCGGGGTTGATTAAGTTATTTAAGTTGGTTGGAATTAAAGGAATAGATTGATATAAAAATGAGTTGGTCGCTGATTTTTAAAGTTGATTAATTTAAGTTTTCCATTAATTGATTCGTGGCGTTGTGCCACCAGGCTCGAGGAACCAGCCTCCTTAGGACACTTAGCCCCGCAGCCCGGAGTAGTCCAGCCAATAAACCAAATTAATGTAATTGAGTTAGAGATTTTTAAAATGTTAAATAATTAAATATTAATCTATTTTAAGATTTAACACCCCTTAGAATCCATTCGTGGCGTTGTGCCACCAGGCTCGAGGAACCAGCCTCCTTAGGACACTTAGCCCTGCAGCCCGGAGTAGTCCAGCCAATAAACTTCATCTTTAGGGTGGTTGTTGTGTTTTAAAGGGTTTGTTAAGTATTTTAAACATTAAGCCAATATTTTCTGAGTTTTAGAATGATTTGAGCTTTATGAATTTTTAGAATATTTTAATGATTTAATTAAGGGGTTGAAAATTGACTTTTTGATTAAGCCCAAATTCTGGAATGTTTGTATTTTATTAAAATACTAGACCTTACTACGATCGGTTAGAAGGTAAGTACGTTGAAATAGGATTTTTCTACATTTTATTACAAAGGTTTGAAGTTTGAACTAGATTTTACGCATGGTTTGACCAATTTGTTGACTTTTTGAAATATTATAGATTTCTGGAATCTAATATTTTTAATAAATATTAGACCTTATTAGGAGTTGAATGCAAGTGAGTTTGGGTGATTTGGATTTTTCTAGAATTAGTTATGAATTATTGAAGTTTGGGTATTTTAATGAATTTTGGGAATTTCTTAATTAGAAGGCCTCTTTTGTGATTTTGCTCCAAACAAATTTCCAATCTCTTGAAAACATCTCCAAAGGTCAGAAATAACCTAAGGAGGGATCCCCAAGTGTTTGGGAAATTTTGAGATTTTTTAATTATTATTAATTAACCATCTTAATTAAATATTGATTTTCACTTAAAATTGAATTAGGGTTTAAATTGCTGTCAAATCAAGGGGCTTTTAATTATCAAGGATTAAAGACTGGATTCTGGTCAGTTTGAGGGTTTATATGTATTTTTTGGATTTAAATTGGATTTATTACAAGTTTTGGAAGTTTAGAGGCTCAATTAAGGGTTTAAGACTTAGAAAACTAATTAATGGTCTTAATGATTTCAAAAATCAGTAAAATAAATTGTCTAAGGCTAAGAATATCACTAAGTTTAAATGGTTCAAATTCCAAGTCAAAAGGATATCAATTCTAAACACAATAAATTTTCTAAGTTTTCTAATCAAAGTCCTTAATTATTGTCCTTAATTGTGTCACTAATTTTGAATAGGTTCAAATCAAAGTTCCTCTAACCCTTTGAATAAGCATGGCATACATACACAAATAGCAAGCAAACAAGTCCTTAGATCTAGGAGAGCCTAGGCTAGGTGGTGTGTGCACCTTAAGCATGCAATTAACTAATTAACATAATTAAGACAAAATTAGTGAATAATCAAGAAATGATTATCCACTAATCATCCCCTTTATTTCTATTCAAATATTCTCATCCTACATTTAAGATTTCAAGTGACTTCTTAAACATTTAAAGATTTAAATATATATAGTCTAAAAATAGGTTTTAAAATATATATATATATATATATATATATATATATATATATATATATATATATATATATATATATATATATATATATATATATATATATATATATATTATAAAATAATTAAAAATATTATTAAAATATATTTTGATGAGTTGAAAGGACCACTGATCTCCAGGGAAGTTTGATAATAACAAAAGATTTTTCTTTTAATTTTCAAAATATTTAATATTTAATTAAATATAAAAAAATATTAATATACTCTAATAATTTTAAATAATATCAAAATCTACTCAAATAATGTTGGAAATTTTCCTAGAGATCAGCTATACTCTCAAAGACATGCATGCCAAATTTCAGATAAAAATAATTTATAAATAATTAATTAAAAATAAAATACCCTTTTCTATATTTCTCAAATTACTAGTAAAATAATAGATAAAAAGATTTGATTTTATTTTTAAAATAAACTAGACAGAATTCTGAAAAGAATGATATATTATACTCATTTTTTGACCCTATATTTGATTTACTATGATTTTTCAAAGTTCCTGTAATTAAAACAAATTAAAAATACATTTTTCCTAATTAAACGGCGGCGGTCAGACACGCGGCACGCGCGGATTCGCGGGATCAAAACTGCGTGACGGCGGGGACACGCATCGGCCGCGGGCCGCTTCACGCGGTTTCCACTTAACCACGTCAGCGGCTCGTGACAGCCGTTGGATTGACCGCGGGTTCGATCTAACGGCTGAGATCGGATTTCGCGATTTGATCTCAGCAGAAGAAGATCAAACGGCGGAGGTTTGATCCCGCTGTTCCGAATGGACGGCCCTGATCTCGCCGGTCGATCGATCGAAAGCTAAACCGAATACACGGTCGAACCAAGGCGCAGAACGGCAAGATCTAGACTGTTGATCGCGTGATCAACGGTCTAGAAAACGTACATCTGCAGCAAACTGCGAATGACGCCCTAGAATCCGTTTTTTGGTTCGTTCTCCCGATCGGGTGGACCAAATCACTTGAAATTTTAAACTTAAAGAGTAAGAATGAACAGAAACAATGGGGAAAGATTGGTTTCAGCCAAAGCCCTAAAAACATGAAGCTATTTAAATCTAACTAATGTGAACTAGATCTAAGGTTTTAAGGAATTATACCATTAGATCTTTGAAATTTCTGGATGGATGAGCTTGTAGACTGTCCAAGTGAAGATCCCCAGCACGAACCCGAGCTCGAACACGTCTGGATCGACTGCTACAGGCTTGGGACGGTCTAGGTGGTGGGCTCACCGGAGAACTCGCCGCCGGTGACATGCAACCACTTGGGTTTTGTAGTGGGGAGGTAGAGAGGGCTCTGGAGATCCAAAATGAACAGAGAGCTCGATATGGGAGGCTGGGGTTAGTGAGAGAAGAAATTTTGATTCAATGTGCTTAAAAATTGGCTTTTGCCCTATTCAAACGACCTGGGCTAGATTGGATGGCTGGGATTGATGCATGAGCTCCCTAGATGATGCCACATGTCCCTGGGACAGCTAGAAGGCTGCCTCAAAGGCTGGACTTGCCTCACTCCTATTGGGCGGCTTTGGGATGAGTGGGAGGGAACATTGCCTAAATAGCCTAAGCCAAACCCTTGGAGCAGCTTAAGCAGGGATTAGTTAGGGAAATAAAGCAAAAAGAGGCTTTTAGGCATGTGATATAGGGAGGAAATAGGGTTTTGACCATGAAAAATAGGGTTTAAGGGGGGGATTGACCATTTTGACCGGTCAACTGGTCAATGGTTGCTGATGTGACATAGGAGGGGTCAAGGCTACAGGTTGGAGAGGCTCCAAGCCTAGACCCATACTCTTTGAGGTCAAAATGGGGGGTTTGACCAATTCAAAGAGGTGCTTAAGGCATTGTTGACTTGGTTTGACCAGTCAACCCAATCAAGGGTTTATGGAATTGCATCTAGGTAATTTAAATGGGCTGATTGGGTGGATTGGAAGGTGATTCCAAGAGTCATGTATGTCAATTGAATCAAGAATGCTTAATGGGCCCTTAATGGGCTTTTAGGCCAAAACTGGCTGACTTGGTCAACCAGTTGGGTTCAGGGGCTTGAAATGGATTCAAGATATTCAGACTGTAGTCCTGAGTGTATTGGATGTGGTCCCAGGGTTTGGAGGGGTCAATTTGGTCCAAATCACTATTTGAACCCTTAAGGGCTTGTTTGGTCAACCTAGGTTGACTTGGTCAACCAGGTTGACCCAGGGTCTGGGTTTGGGCTCAACAGGTTTGAAATGATATTTCAAGTCCAAAGGAAGTGGTTGGATGGCCTAAAGAGGTCATTTGGGTCAAAACACATGTTTGGATCCTTAAAGGGCCTCTTGGGTCAAACCTGTTGACTTGGTCAACCAGGTTGACCCAAGGGTTGGAAATAGGTTCAAAAGATTTGAAATGACATTTGAAACTTGTCAAAGGTGGTTGCATTCAATTTGGAGCTCATTTGGTTTGAAATCTTTATTTGAGCCCCATAGGGGCATTTTGGTCAATTTTGACCCATTGATCAACTATGGTAAAAAATGGGTCTGGAAAATGCAGTTTATTGTTCAATGGGTTAAAATCAAGGGTCTGGAAGTGATTGGAGGCTTGGATAAGGGTTCCAAGGTCAAGATCTCAAAGGGGTTAGGTTCAGTGGCATAGGCTATAAATATTTGAAGGTTTTACAGCCTTTGAATTTTAATTCAGATTCTGGGGTTAGAGACCTCAGAATGAGCTCAAAGTTGGAGGGTAACCTCTAGAGACATGTCTTATCACTTTGCAAGTGATAGACCCTGAATCAGAGACCATTTGGCTGGGTTTTGAAATGTTTGAAAAATCTCTAAAAATGGTCTTTAGGACAAGGCCTCAAAACTTAGGATCTGAGTCTGGACTTCTGGATTTGAAATGAATTTCAGGTTTGAATAATGAAAATTGAAATATCCAAACCATTTACAATCATGTTGTGATTGTTAATGGATGGATAGGGTCAAGGCTAATTTAAGGGTAGGATCAAAGTCTAGGTTGAAATTTGGATTCTCAAGTGGATTGAGTCAAAGCTTGGATATGTTTGAAATTTGAATTAATTTGGATTTGAATTGGATGGAGTTTGAGATTTAAATTGATCAAAGGTAGGAATCAAATTGAAATTGGAGTGGATCAAATGTAGGAATTGATTTGAGGTTGAGGTTGATCAAGGGTGGAGATTGATTTGAGTCTGGAATTGTCCTAGAATCTAGAGAGATTCTAAGATATAGGATTTAAGGGAATCCTAGGATCTAGAGTAGGCACTAAGGTCTAGCTCTAGGAAAGAATCCTAAGGTCTAGAGTAGATCCTAGGATCAAAAATTAATCTGGAGTTTGGAAGGGCTTTAGTGACCTCATACAAAAATGAGGTCAACAGTGGCCTGGCAGTGGTTATAGAGAGCCAATAGTTGTATTTCTCTAGATCTGTTTAAGTACATGTGTATAATTTGACTCGGCAAGAGCTTTGAGATGTTGTGAATATGGTTACAAGTATGATTTATATTTTTGAGGACTCATGTCATTTTGGAGCTATTCATTTATTTATTTCCAAATACTTTTTTTTTTTTAATTTGCTGCATTTTTCTTCAATTTTATTGACTATTTTTTATGTATGTTACTTTATCAATTAGATAAGGTATGATAGCTAGTAGAGTATTCTTATGACATTTTTATTTTTGATAGGAAGTGGAAGTTTAGTTTGATTTTATTACCCATTTTTTCAATTAATATTATTTTATATATGGATAGGTTGAGTTGGTATAAAGCTCAAATTAATTGCTTGAAGAAGCAAGTTACATTATTTTTATATAGTGAGAGTTATGCATTTTAAGGAGTTAGAGGTGTTTTGACTTGTCTGATTTCTGTTGTGATATCATATAGATTATGGAAGAAGGATTGTATGGTATTTATGGTATCAGTCTAAGATTGGTGTATATATTTTGGTTCTCTTTTTGATGTCCTAGTAGTACAATATTTTCCAAATGTATTTTCTAAGGAGTTGGTCAATTTGCCTCCAAATAGAAATAAAGTCATGTATTATTATATTTATAGCTATGGCTTTGATTTCTAAAGTGGTTACCTCACTTTTATATGAGGTCATCAGGACCTATCCACACTCTTGATTATACATCTAATGGTTGACAGTTAGCTACATATCAATCATCTAGCTAGCTATCAATCAACAACCTACATATATTCAATAAATCAAACTCACAATCAATCAGATCTATGTCTAGCTGCATTCAATCAAGCAATCAATCAATCAATCAAAATTTTAGTTAACCTTCAGTCTACTTTCTCTTGATAAGTTATTCAATCAACCGAATAATTATAAAAGCCTTAATTTTAGCATTTAAGCATCCAGTCTGGACTCTGTAATCAGCAATCAATCAATCATCATGCACTTTTATAAACATCCAATACATAATCATCACTGAAAATTGCAATCACTAATTGATCAATTTGGTCCTATTAAGCTAACTCAAACTAGCTCAATTGAACATTTACATTACCTACCTTCAATCAAACTCTAAATGATCTTTGATGTTTAACAAACTCTTATGATCACTTTTCCCAGTGAACTGAACTTCACTCAACATCTTGACCAAGTTAGTATAGTATTAAATTCATACACATCTTTGATCCTTCACTTCAGTTTCAATCTTATAACTTTAAATCCATTCCAACACCACGTCAAATGCTTGTTAAGATCAGTCCTAATCATCACAACATAATTAACTAGTCACATTATTCAACTCAAGTTTAAAAGAAGTCTTCCATGGTCAACACTATATGTAAACAACAATATCATTACTTTAAACTCCTCACAAACATTCTATTGCATGTTCTAAACATTTCCAATATTCCCTTGAGGTAAACTTGAGTAAATATGACTTAGTCAAATCACTGAGGGTGGTCAAATTCTCTTACCCATGAATTCATTTATTACATCAACTCTATTCTCTCAAACCCTTAATTATTACCTTTAGTAGAAACTATAAACTCCTTGGACTCCACCTCATCAATTTGGAATCAATGTCTGGTCAAAAAAGTTAATGCAAAGCTTAAAACTCCTTTCCATGGACAAACTACACAGCCCGACTTACCTAGGTAAACCAAGGCCCATTTAGTAATCCAAATGAGTTCCAGAATCTTCCTAAATTTCACCTAACCCGAGCTTGAACCACAGCTTAGCTCAAATGAGCAGTGGTCCCCTCCCATTTGATAATGACTCCAAGTCATTTTCACCTAAACTAGAATGTTTAGGGATAAATGGCTAGCATCCATGCATTACTTCTTAATGATTCTAGCCATCTTCTTCAGCTCCAACAGGTGAATTGGGCTAAAGGACTTGATTCATTCATGTAAACCAAATTTCAAAAACACTTACTCTTCAACCACTCTGAGATTTTGTTTTGCACTTCTAGAGATCTCCACACATTCCCCAAGAGATTTCCTAGTGTTTGGAGCTCATCGGCGATAAGACTGATATAGAACTAAGCCATTATCCATCTTAAGTAGTCAAACTCATCATTTAGTTATCCCCAGAGTTTATATCCTTCTAACAAGTCATAGAGGACCTTTCCATAAGGAAAACAAGCCCTTTTACACCCTATAAGATCTTCTATGTTGAACTAAAACTTAAACCCAAGGCAATTATTTAGGTTTTAAATGATATGATCACATCAAAAGATAAGAAAACACCTCCCCATTTTTTACGGAGCCCTGTTCTACCTCTGTTCAAATTTTAGGGTCATTTGCTTCATTGTATTAAGGGAATGAAAACAAAATTGAGATTAGGGTTTTAAGTGTTTATGAGAGGAAGATGAAATCATGAACGTCTTTTTAATCCATTTGATTTGGATGGTTGAAATTTCATCATATATGAGGCTCAATTGTCCATGTAGTTTGATCAAAACTATAGGAACAATCCTACCCGTCGATCTCTTTTTTTGTAAGTGATAGGACAACTTAGAGCACTGCCATATGGCCCAATCCCTAATCGTCGTGTGGAAAGCACCTACACAGCCAATGTCGCCAGCTAACTGTGCATTAAAACTCTCAAAATAATTCATAAAATTATCACAAACTTCAAAATTTTGTAAAAAAATCATGCCTCAACTATTTTTTGAATTCTTGGACTAATTCTTTTGATAATTTAATCTACTTTAAATATAAAATAAAATTAAAATTATTATGCTAATATTCTAGTAATTATTTCAATAATATTAAAAAACTTAATTAAATTTAAAATAATTATATATAAATCCTTTGGGTCTTAAATTTGATAGAGGTATTTTAGGATGTATTTCTATCTATCCTTGATTTTTTTCCAAAGCTTCCTGATGCAATTATCATTAGTTTATGAATATATAGAAATTTAAGTCAAAGATTATCTAGATTTTTGAAAATTTATAACTAATTCAACTCAACTCTAATAAATGCATGCTAGGTCTCTATGGAAATCAATGAGAGGCCCTTTTTCATTGAAAAATAAACTCAAGTTATAACCATACACTATTTGAGAGAAAATTGCTTTTAATATTATATGTATTTACATATACAACCTCAAATTATGCATAATCATAACCTCAAATTGGATAGAATTTAATTTTGGGATGTTTCTCACATCTTTAAATGCCTTAAATTCTATTTGATATATTCAATTCCTTATAGTTGAATTTTCAAATTCATAGGTCACTATGTGAACAATGACTTCAATAAATTCACTATAAATTATTCCATAAAGTATTAGGACACTTATGTGTATGTCAAAGGATTAGAGAACATTGATTTCAAGCCTATCAAACTTTAGTGACATTAAGGATAATAATTAGGATTGTGTCTTAGCTAATTTAGCCAAATTTAGGATTCATTACACATATCATATTTGAATGAAATATATAAACTTAGAAAACTTAGTGTTATATATCGCTTGATCAAATGCACTTTGATTTGACATTAATTGACCATATAACAATGATTTAATTTCAATTAACTTTTTATTAAATGTTTAATTTGAACAAATTATAATAACTCAAATAAAATTCTTTTAAAAAATAAAATTAATTCTAATTAACTCTAAATCAAATATATAATCATTAAAAATTCAAATTCAAATGTAAATCTCATTAGATTTTTATTAACACTTCATTACCCTTAATTGAATATTAATTAAAAAAATTCCTCGAAATTAAAATAAAATTCAATAATATAAAATAAATTCAAATAAAAATAAAACAAAATAAAGAAAATTATAACTTCAATTTAAATAAATTTTTGATAAAAATATTAATTTCTAATATATTAATCAATTAAATTCATTTATAATTATTTAAAAAAAATTAAAAATGCATTAAAATTCAAATAAAATTAAATAAAATAAGATATTTATAATTCAAATTTAAATAAATTTTTTTAGTAAACTTTAATATTAATTCATTATTAATTCATTAAAAATAATTAAAAATTCAATAATTAATTTATAAATTTTTAATATGATAATAAAAATTAGAAATATTTGAATTAAATTTATAATTCATTTAGAGCAAATTAATTTGATGATTTGATTCACATCCTCTTTACAGACACACTTTGTTTTTAGGGGAAACCCACAAATGGGCTTACGCATTAATTAAAGTAAAATTATACACAGTCTTTAAGGGGATCTCAAGCTCGCTACTGCTCGAAGAACTACAAAAATCAAGAAAAGAAAAACCAAGGAGCTCGAGTTTCCCACTAGAGAAAAGCACATAAATGCCTAAGTACATGCTACTGTGCTTAAGAAAAAGCACGCAAAAAGAAGGAGCTAACAAAAAGTAATCAAAATGCTCCTTGTAACCAATCCCCTTGGCAACCTTGAAATTATCCACCCAAAAATAAACCTACAAAAAAGATTGATAGGCAAGTAGAATATAGCCGTAAAAAGGCCTAAACGAAATATGAGGATAGCTCAAAAAAGGATACAGCAAGATCAAGAGTAAACAATCCAAGTCCAGGAAAAACTCACTACCATAGTTGATCTGAACCAAAAAATTACAACAAATAAATAACACCAATGCTCCCATCATGAAGACCATACAAGGCTAGCAGAAACACTAAAATAAAATCAGCCCATGTTGGGTTGAGAAGATCCAGTAAGCACAAAACAAACCAAAATGAGCCTATCAGGACCCTAGAACTGCACAACCACAACCTGCACCCCAGCAAATGCCCATGAAAATAGACAAAAAAGAAAATACCCCAGTAACAGCTTAAACACAACCAACGAAAACTCCCAGTAAACCAACAGACATCAGGGAATATCAAAACAAGAAGAAGGTCACCAAATAATAGCCAATGAGAACTCAATACAATAATACAACATAAGGAACATAAAACAACCAATCAAAGAGGAAGAGAAAAAATCCACCATCCAAAAACTCAAGTAGCAGAAAAAACCAAGCCTGAGCTGGGAGGCAAATAGAACCCCCCTAGGAAACCAAATAATATACAACAGGAAAGAGGAACCCCATAGCCACCAAAAGGGAATAGAGGCACTAAAACTAATGCTTAATGTAAGATACACCATTTTTATCCAGTCTAAGAAGGCATTTAACAAGAATAGGCAGCTGAGAGAAAATAAGCTCATCCAAAATGCTAGAAAAGGAGCATTTCAGAGAGAAAACAATGTCTCTAATGTCTCTCCAAATGTAAAACAAAATTGAGGAATAAATGCAATCATCTATCACAAGGAGAGAATTGTAGTCAAAATAAGAACCTACTTCCAGCACAAATTACTAAGAAAAAGGTTAGCACAAAGACTTAAGCCATGAAGCACAGCATAGTACATGTCAAAGTTAACATCATAATTAGCAACAGTTAACCTCTTTACACACACTTAGATGGTTTGCTATGATACCCAACTTTAGCCAAGGTTAGGCCTGCACATTGATTTTGTTTGACTGTAGGTGTCTTTCCTAGAAGACACCTATGTTTATTTTCTTACTACATGCAAAATATACATGTCATATTTACTTTTCTGGCAGTGCACCAGAGAGCGGAGTCAATGAATTCAAGACCATGCAATTTACTTTCATTTACTTTCCTATATATATAACTGCTCACAACGCACTATCACATTTGCATTTTATTTCTTCCTTTTACATTTCTACATAGTAAAATATTCTTAGGTGGTGATGTATATGAAAATAGAAAATGTGTATTTAAATTCAATAAAATTTTGTATATAAATCAAGTTGTGCATAGTCCTGAGTTGTAAAAGAGTCAAAGGCAACTACTTATATATACATAAGTTGCTTCAAAATGTAAAGTCCTCTTTCAAGAAAATATTCCTTTATGGAATTTCACATAAGACTTAAAGCTAGCAGACCATAAGCAGTTATATTTGATTCTACATGTATATGATAGGATTAGAATCCAAGATTATTATTGGTGTGGCCTGGACACCATTACTTAATGTAGACCATGGGTTATATTTTATAATTTTATAAATTAATAAAATTGGCTAATTTATACATTATTATTCTTGAATCATATGCATCATATGAGTATTTTATTTTTTTATAAGCATGTTGTATTGAATTTGAATTAAATTCTATAATAACTCCTTTATTCTTAGGATAAAGCTTTCCAAATCTGGCATTTATAGTCAATTTGTTGTAATTAGGATTATTAGCTGGCAACTCACTCTAAGTAAGTGGTAAGTCTAGATTGTATACACCCTTTTCTGCACATTCCTTTTTCAATTCAAATAAAAAATTTCAAATTTAAATTTCATAATTTATAATCTAAAGTTTGTGCATCAAATTTTAATTAGACCAAATATTTATATGAATTTAAAGTTTATTTATTCTTCATTTTAATTAAGAGTATTCTATATGAAGATCTAATTAATTGTAGGGGCTTACCCCTATAAGAAGTAGATCCCAGGATGAAATAATCCCTACCTTTGTTTCCTTTCTAAGGTAGAGAAAAATTTGTGAATGTAGAATAGCTTTATTAATATTTTAGATTTAATTCATAATCAAAAGATAGATGGATATTTTGTTTACTTTTTCGATGAATTGAATATCCTCTATATTTTATTATGGGAATAAATTTATAATTTATTTCTCTAATTAAAATGATAGGGAAATATGATTTTCATTCTTTGGAATGATTGGTATATAATAAATTATATTTTATTTCTTTCATATAGATAGTAGAACATTAGTTTACCCTTCGGGATGGTATAATTTCTAACGATGTAGATTTAATTGAAAGAACCCATTAAAATATATTTAAAGAAAATCAGTGGATATCTCTCCTCCCAAAGTTTTTTTTTAATTATCCACATAAAGCTTTGTACAAGATGGCACCTAAGAAGCTTCAAGAGGTGAAGGTCAGCTTCAGGAGTTGGTTGAAAAAGGATTTATTCATCATAAAGTAATCTCGTGGGGAGAATTTATTCTTTTTGTAAAGAAAATGTATGGAAAGTTGCACATGTACATTAATTATAGGGAATTGAATAAAGTCACTATTAAAAACAAGTATTCTTTACCTTTGATTGATGATTTATTTGATCAGTTTGTTAGATCTTCTATATTCTCAAAGATTGATCTGCAATCTATATATTATTAGGTGAAGGCGAGAGAGTCTTATGTGATCAACATATCTTTCAGTATGAGGTATAAATACTATGAATTCTAATTCATGCCTTTTGGGGTGGCAAATTCACTAGTCATCTTTATGGATCTGATGAACAAAGCTTTCAGACATTATCTGGATTAGTTTATTATTATTTTTATAACTGATATTCTACTTTATTATACTACTAAAGAAGATCATGTCAAACCTCTCAGAATTATTTTGGATACCTTTAGGCATCATCAACTATATACCAAATTATCCAAATGTGAGTTATGGCTAAGGATCATTTCTTTTTTGGGGCATATGATGAGTAGTGCTGGAATCTCTATAGATTCCCCAAAATTTAATGAAGTCACTAATTAGCTAAGGATTACTATTATATTTTAGGTACATAATTTATTGGGTATGTTTCGGTATTATAAGAAGTTTTTGAAAGGGCTTTTTCAAAATTTTGTATCTTTGACGAGATTGACTTAGAAGTTGGTAGCTTTTATCTGGACATAAGAGTGTGAGGCCAATTTCAGATATTGGAGGATTGTTTGACTCCTGCTCTAATTTTTTCTCTTTCATCTCATATATAAGAATTTTAGTTATTTAATAATGCTTCATTAAGAGGGCTATGATGTATTTTGATGTAGCATGATAGAGTGATAAATTATCCTTACAAATAGTTAAAGCCACATAAGAGGAACTATTTGACATTATAATCCGGAACTTAGTACTTTAGTTTTTTCCTTAAAGAATGGGAAACAATATTTATATGATGTCAGGTGTAAGATTTCACTAATCATTAGAGTTTAAAATATATATTCACTTAGAATGAATTGAATCTATGGTAAAGGAGATAGCTTGAGTTGATTAAAAATATGATCTTGTTAGTCCCATGAGCCTTAATGTAGGACATTTTGATTTTGATGATAGCAATCACATTTTTAGCGTGACTAATATTATAAATTTAGTGTTTCAAGTTTTTATAGATGATAAAGCCAAACCATTAAGGAAGTTGCTTAAAGCTTGGGTGGAAATTTGGTTTGGGGTATTTTTCATGTAAACACTTAACAATTATTTAATCATGATAAATGTTCTAACTAATTAAATGATTTCATGCATATTTCATTTCACATCATCATGCAATAGATAACTCATTTATATCATGATGTGAAACTAGGTTTATTTATGGTAAGTTTACTAACTAGTTCAATTTGTGCTTACCATTTCTTTTTTGCATGTCTTATGACTTCATGTGATTTCAATTTTAATACTATATCATTTAACATTATTTATTTTTAGAATTTACAATTTAATTTTTATGTTTTCAATTTTTCAAAAACTTTTCTAAAATAATTCACACACAAATTTTATATTTTATTCCTATTTCAATTCCTTTATTTGGATTAATATTTTATTGAGTTTGTTTGTTATTAATTATATCAATTAATTTTTTTGAGTTTTATTAAGTTAATTAATTAATTAATTAACCTCCTACTGCACTAAAATTCTAAACCTCCTTAGGGATTTTATTTTAAGAAATTTGTCCTCCCTTTAGCAGGCCTCATCTATTAAATGCCTTTAATTTTTTTTTAATTAATTTTAACCTTTTCACACTTCATCAATCTATGAGATAAATTCTCATTGGAATATTTGAAATCCCTATTTATAAAATTATTTGGCCAAAATTTTTTTGAATCTCTTTCTAGCCATTTTTTTGCCCTCATTACTTCCTTCCTATTATACTATAAGTCCTAATTAAACATGGTCAAATTTCATCTTAATCTTATATTTTGGTTCAACTTACTTCCTTAAAATCTTCCCTCCTAATCCATTAGTTTACTTAAGGCTAAAAACAACTCAATTCAACCCTAATCTCTTCTAGTGCTGGCTAAAATTCTGCTCCTTCATCCTTGGCCAAATTTTGTAATATTTTTTTATAGAATCGTAAAGCTCCCAACATCAATTACATTCCAACTTGAATCCCCAACAACCTAAATGAAGGGGTGTTAATATTTGACTCAACCAAATAACCTGACTTGAACTCAACCCGAAAATTCTGGTTTAGAGTTAACCCAAACCTGAAATGGGTTGAGTTTCAGGTTTAACAATTTGACCCGTTTCAAAAATTGGGCCAGGTTCGGGTTGAACCATCTAACTCGAAATTGACCTATTTTGACCCAAACCTCATTTTTGACCCAAAAACTAGAGATTGACACATTTCAATACATTTTTTGACCCAAAAAGTGGAGATTGATCCATTTGTTTACTCGAAAACTATCAATTTTTTCACGGACCTGGGTCATTTGGGTCGTGTCAGGTTGACCCAGACCCATAAAGGGTCGGGTTCGGGTTGACCTGAATAGTTCCAGGTCAATTTTGGGTTTGACACAAACCTGACTTGTGATCCAAAATTGACACCCCTACCTAAAGGCATTCTCAACGAATTCTTTCAATTTCTTTGATGGATTTTTTTAACTTTTCTTGGAGTTTTCTTGGAAGAAACCTCGTGAGGTGAAGGCTTTGCAATGGATAAAGATTTGGTGACTTCTTTCAAATTATTTATTTAGACTTATGTTTATATGATTCATAAATCTAAAGAGATATAGCATGATTGCATTTCTTGGTGCAAACTAGTAATTTTTTTTTTTTTTGAATTTCAATCTAGTTTGAATCATCTTGTGACCTTGTGTGAATATTTTGAAGTAGTTTTAATGCTATAGAAACTCCGTCATATCAGTATACAAAATTATATTTTTCCATATTTTATTTAAGTTAATTTTTTTTTTCAAATATCATAAGTCTTTTTTATAAACTAGTTGTGGATATTCAGGTTTTATATTTTGGATCTAGTTTCAATCTATTTGTGATTTTATTTGAGAATTATTTTTTTGTTTCATTTTTATAGAATCATCATCTTATTTATAATTGAGTTTATGTTTTTAAAAAATTTATAAAGATCAAATTCTATTGGATTATTATATGTTATTGAGTTAACTAGTTGAGATATTCTAGTGAAACTATTTAGAGACTTATTTTCTTTCACTAGGGGCTATTTTATTAAAGAGTTTTGTGAGACTTACTTGCTGTATATTATTCATAATAATATTTATTTAAATCATACACTTCCTGATACTCTTGATTTTTAAAACATTTATTTTGGTTGATTCTTTAAGTGAAAGCATTGTATATTGTGTATACTAGTCACATCCATCTTGACTTAAAAAGGTTTGTGAAACCCTTTTGACTAGTTATTTTATAAATTAGTTCTCTTAAAATTGTAAGAATTAAAATCATTATAATATTACCTCAACATCAATTCTAAAATATTTTATAGTAGACATCTTTTCATAAAATATTATTTTGTGGGTTGGTGACTTATTGTGGAGCTTAGTTTTGCCTTGTGTTTTAATAACCTATGGCTTATTTTATATCTTTATCTATCATCTAAGATGTATTTAAACATATTATTCTAGAAATTCAAAATTACATAAATAATACTCTTTGCTCTGAATTCTATGTATGACTAGTTGCCTTTGGCTTAAATATGATTTTTTACTAGTGTTGTCATATGTTTTGAATTATTTTGAATTTAACTCTCAAATAATTTTTTTTTGCTAAGTTTCTATCATCCTAAAATATTTTTTGGAAAATTTTTAGCAATATTTATTCTATAAAGTAGCATACATTTTTCAATGGCTTACATTGCTTCATTGCCCACATTACATAGTCTTGAATTTTTTTTTTAAGTTGTTTGCTTCCATTTTTCTTTGAAAATACATTTAGAAACTTCTCCTCATCATATTTTAATCTTCATATAGTATGTTATAAAACTCCTTGGTTTTTTGTGATTAAAACTTTAATTTTGTGTGGGGCTTGAGAGCAATTTCTTGAAAACTATTATTTTGTGAGATCTAAATTGTTACACTTTTTTTTACCTTTCTTTTGTGACTTGTATTATTATTATGAGGTTATCACCATAATGTGAGGTAGTTTCTTATTGTGTTAGGATGATATGATTGTTCTGACCTTTTTAGTTGTTTGTTGAATCCTAGTTTGGGGTTAGACAAGGTGTGGAGTAGGCCTGTTTTGGGTTTGGGTCGAACCACATAAAAATTTATTGTGTTCTTTTTATTGTGATTTAATTTATTTTTTATGTTACACTCATATCATTAGTTTATATACAAAGAAAAATTAAATAATATTTTTTTATTTATTGTTCTAATTAGTGCAAACCCCAATTTACCCTCACCCCTCCTCTTAGGTTGCCATAGTATTTCTCAAATAGTATTAGAGCCTTGGGTCTTTGTTTAATTACAAACCTAGAGTTTAGATCATTACTTAGCTATGGAAATCAACTTTCCTAAAGGTCTACTACCCGAGTGATAGTCCACACACCTTCCACCACTCCTTAATAAGGATCCTTTCAACTACTGGAAGAGTTGTATTAACACTTTCTTGCATGGTCAAGACTCTAAAGTATAAAATATGCTTGAACATCCATATTACACACCCATAAAAGATTTAAATGGTAAAATTATTGATAAACCTTTTCATGAGTGGACTCACCTTGAGCGCAAGTTAGAAGAATTGAATGTTAGAGCTTGTAATAATTTGCATTGCACTTTACTTCCTAATGATACATGAGAATTTCCATTCTTACTATAGGTAAAGTATTATGGGGTAAACTTATAATTAATTATGAAGGCACTAGTGAAGTTAGATATTCCCACATAAATAGACTTGTGTATGAGTACGTACTCTTTAAAATGTTACCTTCTGAAAGCATTTCTGATAGGTATACTAGTTTCATGAAGATCTATAATTCTTTGCATTCTTTTAGAAAAATAAACACCAATCAAGAACTTCTTTATAAATTTTTTCATTTTTTACCTAAATAATGGGATGCTAAAGTTAGTAATATTTTTGAATCTAAAGATTTACATATTTATGCACTTGATTAGCTTCTTGGTTCTTTGATAGCATATGAACAAGTTACAGCTCAAAGGGATGGAAAGGAGGCTAGCCTAAGAAAAGAAACCAAGAAGACCATATCTCTTCAAGATGAGGACTCAAGTGATAACTCCTCTTATTCTTCATGTGAACTAAAACCTAGGGAGTTGGTAATCCTTACAAAGAAGTTTCAAAACCTCTTGATAAAGAAGAAGTTCAGGTATAAAAAATCCAAAACTCATAAGCTTTTCTCTAAAAAAAATAATCATTTGTAGATATAATCATTTACTACAACTACAATAAGTCTAGGTACATGAAAGGAGGGCACCCTAAACTTAAACATATGTCCAAAAAAGATATGGAATAATACAAGAAGAAGAAGGAGAGGCACTTGAGGAAGATGAAGAAAGCTCTATGGGAAAATATAGATAGTGATATGTCAAGTTAGGAAAGCTTAGAAGAGGAAGTGAACCAATTCCTCATGGAAAATGGAGAGGACTCTTTAAATCCAAATGAGATAAATGATGACATCTCTTATAATAAACTTGATGATTCTTTCAATAAACTTTTAGTTTTATATAAAAAATTGAACAAAAAATATAAGTCTCTTAAGATTTTAAATGAGCAACTAGAATCTCAATTTCATATTTTATCTACTGATTTATCTTCTTTGAAAATTAAAATGAATATCTTATTTCCAAAATCAAGAATTTTAGTATACTTAAAAATGAAAATGAATTATTAAAGCTAGAATAGAGACACTTTCTTATGTCCACTCTACTAGTATGTTTATGAATAGAAATAAAAAGTCTCTCATGATAGATCTCACACTATAAGAACAAATACTATTTCTAACATATGGTGTAATGCATGCGAAAATAAGGAAATTTTTCTTCTAATTACATGTCTAACAAAATAGGTTAGAAGTAAATCGACTTTTATTTGGTTACCAAAACTTCTATCTTTGACTATTACTTCTTACACTTCAAGTAATTGTGTTCATGCACCCATTTCTTTTCAAAATAGTGGACCCAAATTTAGTTGGGTTTAAAAAGTTAACCTTTGATTGATTTTTGCAGGAATGCATTCATAACAAAATTAAAGAAGGCATGGGGTGCTTGGACAATGGATGATCAGAGATAAATCTATATTTAAAGAACTTAAAAGTCATGAAGGAGGACATGTGATTTATGGAAATAATGCTAAAGGAATGATCATCAACATCGATAGTGTCGATAACTCTTTTCTTACCTTAAATAATGTATTTCATATTGTTGGCTTAAATCATAATTTGATTTTTATTTTATATGAATTTTTGTGCTATTAAAGAAAATAACAAAGTTATTATTGTTACACAAAGATTTTAAAATGTTTGTCTTGTTGATTTAGAATGTTTATTTACCTATTCAAATTTAGTGTATTTTAAAAGCACAACAAATGAAAGTTGGTTATAGCATAGGAGATTATGTCATATTAATAAGCACACACTACACAAGATTTTAAAATTAGATGCTTTTATTGGTTTGCTAAAGCTATATTTTTAATTTTATTATGTTTGTGATTCATGTGTGCATGGTAAACCTCATAAGTCATCTTTTGAAAATAAAAACATTATTTATACATCTAGACCATTAGAGCATATGCATCTTGATTTGTTTGGACCCATTAGTACTGTGAGTCTAGGTGGTAAAATTTTATGTTGTGTTATTTTAGATGACTTTTATAGGTTTACCTAGGTGTTATTCCTTGCTTATAAAATGATTTATTTAATGAATTTATAAATTTTATGAAGCTAATTAAAAAAGAAAGTGGTTTAGAGATTAATAGAATTCAATCAGACTATGGTGTAGAATTTAAGAATAAATATTTTAAAGATTGTTTTTTAAATAGTTAGCAATTAGGCATAATTTTTAGCACCTAAGACTCCCTGGCAGAATGGAATTTTTTTTTTTTTTTTGAGAAAATGCATAAATACATTAATTATAAAAGAAAAGACAACCTATTACAAACTAGGAAAAGGAAACTAATGATTCCTCTTTTAACAAGAAAAAGGAACCTTATTGGACAAAAAATTGTTAGTTTAACCTCATCATAAATGATATGAAACCCTCTATTTCATATTTTGAAACTGTTGAGATGCAGGGGATACCAAAGTAATAAACAACCCAAAGGTTGATTAGTATCCCAGAGTTCCCATCCAGTTAGAGAATATGACTTAGTAAAGATTCCATAATCACTTAAAAAAAGTTTAAAATAACAAATAAGAAAGGAAAAAAAGCTAAAAAGGAAAATACAATTTAACCAAAAATTCCAGAAATTACTTAGGAATATCATTGAAAGATATTCCATAAGCTTTAACCAATTCCCAAATTCAGCAAGAAAAGATATCATTAATCCAATCTTTTTGATAAGTAGCTCCATCTTCAAGTATCTTCCACCAATGTTGATGTCAATGGGAATACCATATTGCATTTTATTGAGATAAAAGAGAAGAAGAACCTCTCTTTCCGTTCTTCACTTTTATTTCAGCCATCCTTCTTCTAGGAAGATCTTTCATCAGCCCTAACGCTTGGAGTTCTTTGAACAAAGAGTGATTAGAACCTGGTGTCATACTTTTCTTAAAAAGACTATTGTCTTTGCTAAGAGCAGCCTTTTTAAAATTTAAAGAGATATCCGAAGGAGGAGAGTTATCTTTTATTAAGCAAATACCGGTTTTGAATTCAGGATCATTAGCTGATTTAATAAACGGATCATCATTAATGATAGACTCAGCCGCCAAATCAGTTACTGGAGTAGCACATACCTCCTGAAAATCAGCAATTTTGAATTCAAACAAAGGTTTGTTAGCTCCCTTAATTTCAGCACCTTGAGAAGAATCGACAGCATAGACTTCTCCCTTATTAGATTCCTCAATTTGAGGACATTCAAATTCAGAAATTGAATTCGAATTGCTGTTGATATACATCAAACCTTCCATATTCTCAGGATTAGTCAAATGATTTGCTGAATTTAAAATTTGAATTTCCTGCATTGAATCAGCCGTTTCAGCAAATTCAGGAATAATTATGGGAATTTCAGCTCCTTGCCTAACTATCTTATCTTCTTCTTCCTTATTTTATGCAGCCTTCATAGCTGTCAAAGGTTTTTCAGCAAAAACTGCACCAGCAATACCGTCTCCTTCAACATCATCAAAGGCTGCATCTTTGATATTAACACAAACTTGCTTTGATTTATCCAAGGTTGAGACAACTTTAAACAGCTTTTTCTCGAACCTCCTTTTATTTTTGAACTTCACATGCTTCCAAGGGCCAAAATCCTCAGATTTGAAAGAACTGGAAGGAATCTCTTTAACAAAAGGATTTTGATTATGTGTAGAATTAGGACACACATTCTCATTATGGCCGATTATCCCACACTTGAAGCAAAAAGCTGATAAATTTTCATACTCAAATTTTTGAAAAAATTTACCATGAACCCCTTCCACCCAAATTCCAGATGGGAGTTTGGAATTCAAATTAACTCGGATACAAGCTCTAGCAAATTCCGTTCTCCCCCATCTAAACATATTACCATCCAATAAATTTGGAGTTCCAATTCTAGTGATATTGGATTCATCCCAACAGTGAAGAGGCAAATGTGGAAGACGTACCCAAATTGGAGAAGAAATTCGATTCAAAGAATGAGGAGAGAATGTAGGAGACCAATTGTCTAATCCTACCACAAAACCCCCTACAAACCAAGGTCCTCCATTAATAACTCCCTCCTTGGCTTCATGAGATTGAAAAGAACAAAGGAGCCAATCTAGACCAAGCAATGTAATATGAAATCCCAAATTTCGACCATTGCTTTCTTAATTCAAATGCACTTTTAGAAAAAGGATAATTTTTTCTAAGAATCTTAACAACCAAGGATTTGTTCAAGATTTGAACATTAGCTAATTCCTTTTCCTTGTCAAGAAAGACAACATTTTCATCTCCCATATCATCATGAATTTCACTAAAATTTATTTTAATGTGAGGATTTTTAGTCCACACATTAGGGATATCCAATTTTGGAGAAATAATTGGAATAACCATGTCCTTCTTCAAAATTTCAGCAAAACTCCCTCTTGAAGAAGAAGCTTCCTTGTCATTTGATCCATTAATGATAGTCTCCAAAGGTTTAGGCATATCAAAAAACAAAATTACTTCCTTACCTTTGCCTAAAATCGGCAAAGGTTTTTCTTTAGCATTTAAGCCACCCTCATTTATGACTAGAGGGGATTCCAAAATCCGAAAAGAAGAGATTCGATTGAAGGATAATCTACCTTTTGAATCCAACATGATTGGACTCGCGGTAGATAAAGAATTTTTGGTGTTCCGGTCATCCTTGGATGACCGGCAACCATCTTCCATCTCCAACAATGCCACACGAATTCTTCAAGATCTTCTTCCAAATCCTTCCTTAATTTGTGGAGCTTCTCTCTCTTCCTTCCTTCCACACTTCCTTCCTTGTTCTGCAGAATGGAGTTATTGAAAGTAAGAATCTAATATTAATTAAACTTAGTAGATCAATTATCGTTAAATAGAATCTTCCCATGTATTTTTGGGTAGATGAAGTTAATACCACCTGCTATATGGAATAGAGTTTACTTGAGACCAATTTTAAAGAAAACCCCTTATGAATTATATTTTAAGAAGAAATGAAAGATTCATTATTTTCATATTTTTGGATGCAAATGTTTCATCTTAAATAATGGAAAGAAAAATATTGGGAAATTTGTTTCTAAGTCAGATATGATATCTTTGTTATTATTTTATGTTTGGAAGAGAATAACCTATTTTTAATAAAAGAAATATGATTTTTTAAAAATCTATTCATGTGATATTTTATGAGAATTCGGTAGATAAGAAGAAAGTTGTTGTGATTGAGAAAGAGTTAGATAAAATCAAAAGGATTAATTTGGAGGAATATGTGAATGGATCTATGCCAAAGGAATGGAAATTTAAGAAGAATTGTCCAAAGGAGTTGATTATAAGAGACCCATTTCATAGTGTAGTAACTAGGAGGCATAATAGGGATGAAGTTAATCATGTTGCATTTATTTTAACAATTGAGCATAAGAATGTTGAAGAAACTCTTTCTAATAATTATTAGATAATTTCTATAGAAGAAGAGTTTAATTAGTTTGTAAAGAATGATGTTTGAGAATTAGTCCCTAGACTCGATGATAAGAATATTATTAAAACAAAGTGGGTCAAAGAATAAGTTAGATGATTCTTGTGTGGTTGTTAGAAATAAGGCTACGTTAGTTATATACCTGTACTAGGTTAAGGGGATAGATTTTGAGAAATCCTTTGCACCTATAGAATGACTATAAGCCATTAGATTGCGCCTTGCTTATGCATGTTATTAAAACTTTAAACTCTTTTATATCGACTTCAAAAGTATCTTTTTGAATAGGTTTATTAACTAGGATGTCTTTATGGAGCAACTCCCTAGTTTTGAGAGCATTGATTTTCTTGATCATATTTATAAATTAAAGAAAGCTTTATATGGCTTGAAGTAGGCTCCATGGTCTTGGTATAAGAGATTGAGTGCTTACCTCAATAACTATGGATTGAAAAAGGAAGAGTAGATACCACCCTTTTTCTTAAGAATGTAGGTGATGATCTCATTATGGTTCAAGTATATGTAGATAATACTTTATTTGGAAGCACCAATGAATGTTTGTGTACTAAGTCCTCATCTTTGATGGCTAGTGAATTTGAGATGAGTATGATGGGAGAACTCAACTTTTTCTTGGGGCTTTAGGTGAAGAAACATGAAAATGGAACCTTCATTAGTAAAACTAAATACACACTTGAATTAATTGAAAATTTTGACATACAGATATTCAAATATAGTAAAACCCCCATAAGCCCTTCTACTAAATTAGATTTAAACGAATAATGAAAAACTATTTACTAGAAACTTTATAGGAGCATGATAGGATCACTTTTATACCTTATTTCTAGCGTCTTGATATGTTGTCTATTATTTATTTGTGAGCTCATTTTTAGGCCACCCCAAGGAATCTTATTTAAACAGTTAAGTTTATAGTTTTGTATCTTATAGGAACTATTAGGCTTGGCTTGTGGTATCAAAAAAATTCTACAACATGTTATGTTGGATGCAAAGTGGATAGGAAAAGTACATAAAGAACATGTTAGTTTTTAGGATCTTCTCGTATGACTTGGTCCTCTTGGAATAAACATTTTGTGGCTTTATCTACTAAGGCTAAATCTATAGCTGCATAGCTCATGTCCTTTGATTAAAGCAACAATTAGAAGACTTTGGTGTTAGGTTAAACCATAATCCTATTAAGTGTGATAACACTAGTACTATCTGCCTAACAAAGAATAAATTCAACACTCACAGTACAAACAAATTGAAGTGAGGCATCATTTCATTTTGAAAGGTGATGTTTGCATTAGTTTTATTTCTATTGAATTTCGAATTATTGATATTTTTACAAATCTATTACAAGAATAAAGATTTTTATGTCTAATGCTTGGAATGTTGGATCCCTCTCTTTGATTTTAATTTTCATGAATTTCATGCTTTTTATAGTTTTTATGTTGATAAAAGGGGAGAAACTATTCACTTATTTGTATGGTTTTCAATTGATTTAGTTTCTTAATTTATCCCATGAATATACTTAGGGGGAGTTTTATTATGAACATTTGTTTTGGACCTTTTTGCTAAATCATTTTGAGAAATTCTTGATATATATTTGTTCCATTTATGGATGAAGGTCACTTTGCACCTACACTCTATAACCCAAACAAATAATGATTTATCATTATCAAAAAGGGGGAGATTGTTAGCCCCATGATCCTTGGGGTAGGACACTTTAATTTTGATGATAACCAATGCATGTTTGTTGTGATTAATATTTCAAATTTAGTGTTTCAGGTCTTCGCAAATGATTAAGCCAAACCATTAAGGAAGCTTCTTAAAGCTTGGGTGTAGATTTGGTTTGGGGTACTTTGTCTTAAAAAACAATGATTTAATCACAATAAATTTTCTCACTAATTTAATGAATTCATGCATATTTCATTGCACATCATCATGCATTAGGTAACTCTTTTTTATCTTGATGTGAAACTAGGTTTATTTATGGTACATTTGCTAACTAGATCAATTTGTGCTTACCATTCTTTTTTGGCATGTATCATGACTTTATGTGATTTTAGTTTATTTTTTATCACTTCACAATATTTATTTTTGGAATTTACTTTTTCATTTTAATAATTTTTATAATTCCAAAGACTTTCCTAAATCAAATACAAATTTTATATTTTATGCGTCTTTCAATTCTTTTATTTGGATTAATATTTTATTGAGTTTATGAGTGTTAATTGGTTATCAATTAAGTTAAATAAATTTCTATAGTTTAATTAAGTTAATTAATTAATTAATTAACCTCCTCCCATGCAAAAATTTAAATTTCTCCTATGGGATTTTACTACAAAATTCCTCCTCCCTTTGGAAGACCTAATATTTTAAATGCCTTTAATTAATTTTTTAATTAAATCACTTTGATCCATATTACGCCTCATCAATCTATGAGATCAATTCTCATTGAATATTTGAAATCCAACTTTCCTAAAATTTATTGGCTTAAATTTCCATTGAATCTCTTCCTAGCCAGTTTTGTTTTTCCCTCATTAAGTCCTTCCTATTTCATTGTAAGGCCATATTAAACCTGATCAAATGTCATCTTAATCTTATCCCTTAGTTCAAATTACTTCCTTAATATCTTCCCTCCTAATCTCTTATTTTACTTAAGGCTAAAAATAATTCAATTGAACCCTAATCTCTCATTCTGCTGGCCAAAATTCTATTCCATCCTCCTTAGTTGAAGTTTGAAAAACTTTTTAGAGAAACCGTAAAGCTCCCCACCTCAATTCCTTTTGCACTTGAATCTCCAGCAACCTAATGGAATCCTTAAGTAATACTTTCAATTTCCTTGGAGGATCTTTCAACTGTTCTTTAAGTAAACCTTATAGGGTGAAGGCTTTACCTTAGATCAAGATTTGGTGACTTTTTGTTAAATTTTTATTTATCTAATCCAAAGTTTCTACAATAAATCTCTAATTCTTTATTTATACTTGTGTTTATGTCATTAAAAATCACATATTTACAGCTTATTCACTAATCTAAAGAGATATAGCATGATTGTGATTCTTGGTGCAAACAAGTAAACTTTCTTTGTGATGAATTTAAGTCTAGTTTGAATCATCTTGTGACCTTATGTGTGAATCATTTGAAGTGGTTTTATTTCTATATAAAATCCATAATATTAGTAATCAAAATTATTTTTTTTTAGATTTCATTCAAGTCAAAATTATTTTCAAATATCATAAGTCTTTTGATCAACTAGTTACTGATTTTCATGTTATGTGTTATGGATCTAGTTTCAATCTATTTGTGATTTTATTTAAGAATATTTTTTATTGGTTTTATTTCTGTAGAATCATCATCTTATTTTTTATTAAATTCTTTTTTTTTAATTATAAAGATCAAATTTGATTACATTATTCTACGTTATTAAGTTAACTAGTTGAATTTTTCTAGTGAAAATATTTTGAGACTTATTTTCTTTCGCTAGTGGCTATTTTATTAAATATTTTCAAAAGAATTAATTATTTTATCTTATTCATAGTATTATTGATTTAAATCATACATTTCTAGATCCTTTTGATTTTCAAAATATTAATTTTGGTTGGTTCCTTAAGTGGATGCTTGGTATATTGTGTATTCTAGTCACATACATCTTGATTTGAAAGTTTTGTGAAACCCTTTTGAGTATTTATTTTAAAAATAAATCTATGATCATTTAAATATTTTCAATCATTTTTATATCATCTTAACATCAAATCTAACATATTTTTTACTAGATATCTTTTTATAAAGTATTTTGATTGTATACCATTTTGTGGGTTAGTGACTTGTTAAGGTAACCTCATTTTTCCTTGTGTTTGAATCGCCTATGGTTATCTTATATATTTATCTATCTATCATCTAAGGTTTCCTTAAACATTTTATTCTAGAAATTTAAAATCATATAAATAGCAATCTTTGGTCTCAATTTTTTGTAAGACTAGTTGCATTTGTCTTGAATGTGATTTTAATTAGTCTTGCCATATCTTTTGAATTATTTTGAATTTAACTCTCAAATAATTTTTTGTGTGCTAAGTTATTTTATCCTAACATATATTTCACAAAATTTCTAGCAACATTTATTTTATATAATAGCATACATTTTTCACAGGCTTACATTACTTCATTGCTCACATTACCTAGTCTTGGAAAATTATATTAAAACTTATTTTCTTGCATTTTTCTTTGCAAATACATTTAGAAATTTTATTTTAACATATTTAATTTTTCATATAATATAAAATCAGTGAGAAAAATTCTTTTTTTTATTAAAACTTTATTTTCTTGTAGGGCTTTAAAGCAATTTCCTTAAAACTATTCCTTTGCGAGATCTAAATTGTTACACTTATTTTTATCTTTCTTTATGACTTGTATTATTGCTATGAGGTTCTCACCATCACGTGAGGTAGTTTATTCCTGGTGTTAGGAAGACACAATTATTGTAACCTTTTTAGTTGTTTGTTGATTCCTAGTCTAGGGTTAAATTAAGCATGGAGTAGGCAAATTTTGGGTTTGGGTTGAACCATGCAAAAACTCTTTGTGTTCCAATTTGATAGATTAATCCGCTAGATAGGTTAGTGTGTGTGTATATATATATATATATATATATATATATATATATATATATATATATATATATATATATATATATATATATATATATATATATATATATATATATATATATATATATATATATATATATATATATATATATATATATATATATATATGCTAGAGATATTATTAGATTATATGTTGTGCCTAAGGTGATTATATCTGATCATGATGGCTAGTTTATTTCCATGTTATGGGAGGTATTCAATAGGGATTGGGAATGAAATTATACTTTAGTACAACTTTTCATTCGTAGATAAATAGACAATCTAAAAGGATTATTCAGGTAATGGAAGATCTTTTAAGATTTTATGTTCTGAATTTTAGAGGTAGTTAAGAGGATCATATCCCACTAATAGAGTTTTTGTATAATAAAATTTATCAATCTAACATAGGTATGGCTCCTTACGAAGCTCTATATAGTAGGAAGTGTACGACTCCTATGACTTTGATAGAGGTGGGAGATAGACAAGTGATAGGGTCAACTTTTGTGGATGACACTACAATAAAGATCAATTTGATCAAAGAAGGGTTAACATTTGTATTAGCTGAGCATATGTCAGATATACATATATATTTTATTTATCTTTTTATGAGAAAGTTGGTATATGATCTGAGAAGATATTATCCACTGATGATACTGAGGTTTGTCCAAATCTATAATATAGGGAAGAACATGATAGGATTTTAGTATATGATGTGAGCAAAAGAGGCATAAATAGATTTTGATTGGGGGTGTAGTGAAAAAATAGGACCATTATGAATGTTTGTTAGGGTCGTTAAGCCCTTATGAACTAGCTTGAGGCTAACCAAGAGGGGGTAAAATAGTAGTTTTAAAAATTCTTAAACAAAAAAAAAAAAGTATTTTGGAAAACCTTTTTGAATATTTTAAAATAAACATAATCAACCACAAAAATTAAAATGTGAAAAATAAAGTGCAAGAATAAAACAAAAAGAACATGCCAGATTTTATAGTGGTTTGGTCAATTTGACCTACGTTCACTCCCTGGAGCCTCTCCTCCAGGTATTACACTAAAACCACAGTGACTCTCATTTTGCTCCCGCAGTAAGGTAGATAAGCCTTTATAAAATCCTTCTTACTGATTCCGGTGAGGCAAACAACCCAGACTCTTTTTGCTTCCTCCTAAAGCAGGGAAAGAACCACAACTCCTTTTGCTTCTTCCTAAAGTAGGCAAAGAACCTTGATATAGTATTGATAAAAACCTCCCTAGAGCTAGCAAAGAACCCAAGATGATGATTAGAGAAGATGACTTGAATCCTTGCTTGGAGCAACCTTTGTGAACACCTTACAAACTCCCCCTCATAAGATCCTCTCTCTCTCTCTCTCTCTCTCTCTCTCTCTCTCTCTCTCTCTCTCTCTCTCTCTCTCTCTCTCTCTCTCTCTCTCTCTCTCTCAAGCTATCCCTCTCCTTCTCTAAGCTCTCTCAAGTCAGGACAACAATAAAATATCCTCTCATTAATAAATAAGTGATCTTATAAACAAGGCCTAAAAATTGCCCTAATTTACAACTTGCCATCAAAGATCATCCAGGATGATCTATAGATCATCATTTACAATCAATGTATTTCAGCCCTTCCAACCATAACAATTTGGGTGTGTTGTATGATTAGAACACAATATTTATTTTAATCATCCAGGATGATGGGTGCATTGCCTATATGATTAGCTTAAAATCATACATAATCATTTAGAAGATAGTTCGGGACGTCCAAGAGATACATTTGCACAATGAAGAAATATAACTAATCATCTAGGACAATTCTTGGATCGTCGTATATGATTAGTTCAAAATTAGTGATTATCATCTAGTAGATAGTTCAAGACATCCAGGTGTTACATCTGAACAATGAAGAAATATAACTGATTATTTAGCAGATAGATCAGGACGTCTAGGAGATTCAGGAAAAGACTAAGGTTTTTCTTACTAATTGTCCAGGACAATCCTGCAATCATCAAGGATGATATGATCAATCAATCTAATCTTAATTACTTTCCTTAATCACCAGACTAATTTATGCATGATTATAATGAATCATCCAGGATTATATTGTATCATTTTGTACGATTATAATAAATTTTAAAAATAAAATCTTGCCTAAATGAGTTTGGCAGCTGAGTATCTTTGATTTGAGCATATCATCCAAGATGATGGGAGTTTCATCCATAATGATTTGCTTAAGCAAGTTTACATGACCCAGATGCCCTAATTAGGGTTTTTATTTTTTTGAATGATCATCCAGGACAATATCAAATCATCCTATACGATATGATCAAAAACAAAAAAACTCTAACTCACTAAATTTCTCTCCCTGAGTGTGTGTGTCCAAGGTTACTAAGCTTCAGGATCCACCAAGGTACATTTGACTCAAGAAAAGGTAAAAAATGCAATAAAATAGAAATTACAAACTGACTCAATCTTAGTCTACTTGATCTTAACCTGATTGACATTCCAAGCAAACTTATGAACCTGAAAGGTTAGTGAGCTGAACACTGAAAATAGATATATATGAATGGCAGTAGTTAAGGAACAATAATGTTTATTATCATCAAAATCACAGTATTTGAGTCTAGATCTACAACACATTAGAGAGGCTTCATGGGAGTAGCTGAGATGAGATAGTTATATCCAAATTTATTCTGACTTATTTTGGTTTGGAAATATCAAGGATGATAATTTTTAATGTCAGTAGATTGTGATAACCCTTAAATTTTAGAAGATTTATTTTGACCTATAGCAGTCCAAAATTATTTCACAAGTTATTATAAGTTTAAATCGCAAACCATCTTCATCATAATATAGATATAACTATGATTTCGCTAATTATTTGGCTTTGGCACAATTCCTTAAGAAATTGGTACTTGACAGTACAAGTGGGGACTTTCAGACTATTAAGTGTCTATTTTGCAAATCAATTTCACTAAAGTGCTTTAGATATGCTAAGAATTTACAATTTATTTTCTATAACTTTAGATCCCAAAATTTGATGATATAAAAGAATTTTAGGCCGATAATTGAATAATTGGTTTAATTACCTATTTTAAGATTTTAATTATACTACAACATTAGTTTTTTGAGTATGCGTTAATTTTAATTCAATAAAATCTATATAAATTCTAAAAACTTTAGTATTAAATTTCTAAAAAATATTTAAAATGTTCAAAATCTCAATCTCTATAACATGTAAAAAGCTACATGATGAAAATTTTACTAGTGTAAAGTTATCCCAGTTTTTAGTATGAGAACAAAATTTTAATCACAAAATTTAAAAACACTTTGTATTTCAAAAATTGAGATAGGAAAAATGTTACCTACATTGATCCGAGCAAGTTTCCTAACTAGGCTGACATCTAAAAGTGACCCGAAGCTGCCCAAAATAAACTGTATTTCTCCTCTCTCTCTCCTATCCTTTTTTCTCTTTCTCCTTTTTTCCTTATCTATTAATGAAATGAGGATGGATATGGAAGGTGAAATAAGAATTTTTTTAATAAAATATATTTAAGACACAAAGATAATTATTCCAATTATTTAATTTTTTTAAAAAATTTATAAATCCTTTTGTACAATGAAATCTAGGGATCCAAAATTATAAAAAATATTCATAAATTAATTAATCATATATGAATTTATTTGGTGAAATCAATTTGTAAAACGAACACCTAATGGTCCTAGAAGACCCACTTGCACCAACGTGTGTTAATTCTTAAAGAATTATAGTAATGCCCATAAAATTAGAGAAATTTTTTTATAATTAGATAATAATAATATCTATGTATTGATAAAGAATGCTTATAATTTGGACTTATTTTGACACATAAAATAATTTTTTTAACAGTTTAAGTCGAAATATATATTTTTTTAAATGTAAGGGTTGTTACAATCTACCCATCTTAAAAAATTATCAGCCTCAACATTTCTAAATCAAAATAAGTCAAACAAAACTTGGATATAACTAACTCATCTCAAACTCCTTCTCCATCTTTTTATTTCTTAACCTTTTGACATCATAAGATAGGATCCTTATTGGTCTTCTCTATAACTCAGATTTGGATGTACCTTAATTTCTTCTATAAATATATGATTTCCAAAATTAGATATCCATTTTATTAGGGGATGTATGAAATACATTGTAAATTTTAGCATGTGATCTGACAGCTGTAATTTATAGGTAGATTTTATAATTCTTTCAATAACTTCAAATGATCCATTATACCTTGGACAAACTTTCCTTTCCCTACCAAACTTTCTAATGTATTTATTTGATATGATCTTTACATATATAAAATCTCTCACTTGAGATGCTTAACATTAAATTATTGTGATTACATGTCATATATAGTTTTCAATCTATCTCTAATCATACAGATCTTTTTAGTATCATCAACTAAAGTTGACCCAATCAAATATCTTTTTCCCATTTTTGTCTAAGGCAGCGATGTCCAACACTTCCTATCATAAAGAGCTTCATAAGGAACCATACCTAATTTAATTAAAAGGTATTATTATAATCAAAATTAATCATAGGAATGTGGTCTTTTCAACTATCACAAAAATCTAAAAACACATAATCTCAAAAGATTTTCTAATTTAATGTATAGTCCTCTTAGAGTGTCTATCAATCTAAGGATGAAATGTCATACTAAAATGTAGTTTTGTACAAAAATCTTATTGAATACCCTTCCATAGTCTGGAATAAACTTGTCATCTTTATCAAAAACTATAACCTTTGGTATCCTTTATAATCTAAAAATCTCATACACATATATGTGCCACTAGTTTATAAAATTAAACTATCAGATCAAAATTAAATAAGAAAACTTTATTAGATGATTAACTATAACAAAAATAACATCATGACCCTATCTTGACCTTAAAAACTCATAGCAAAATCTATTATCGCTTCTTTCTATTTCCACTTAAGAATGGGGTAATGACTATAGAAAATCTCTCGGTCATTGATGTGCTGCCTCAACTAACTGATAGGCTTCATATTTTAAAATAAAGTGCCACATCTTTCATAATTTTAGGCCACCAAAATTTCTCTTTCAAATCACTATACAATTTTCTAATTACTGGGTAGATAGTATAGCCTAAATAATGAGCATCAAATGAAATTTTCTATCTTAAATATCTAGATTTATGAATCCACAATATATTCTTACAAAAATAATACTAGAATTATACACTCCTAGTTTATTTATCTTGCCAGATCTGATCTAATTAATTAACTTTAAATATTTTGCATCTCTTATGTGAAAGTTCAATGGAGTGTGTTAAGCCTTATTAACTTGTCCCTAAGCACAATAGAGGGGGGTAAATTGGTTATTTAAAAAAAAATTATTACAAAGAAAAATCTTTTTGAAATTTTTAATAACTTAAATTAAATAATTTGATCACCAAATATAAAAGATAATAAATTTAATAATAATTATAATGATGGTAATGATAATTTAATCCAATCAATCTAATATCACCATAACTTTTTCAAACGGTGATTTTCATGAAAATAATTATAAAAAAGTAAAATATAAAAAATAAAATTAGAATGAGCACACTAGAATTTTATAGTGGTTTAGTAAAGCAATAACTTATGTCCACTCCCCAGAATCCTCCACCCAAGGTATTGTACTAACTCATAGTGTATCTCTTTAGCTCCCACAATAAGGCAAAGAAGCCCTTACAACAATCACTTCCACCCACCTGATGTGGTAGAGAACCAAAATCCTTTTCACCTCCTGGTGAGGTGAGAACCTTGGAATCTCCTTTCACACTCCTGGTGAAGGCATAGAACCCTAAACTTTGACCTTAAAGCTTTCTTCCTATATTAGCCTCAGAGATCCTCAAAGCCCTGTGGAGGAATCAAGGTGCAGCTTACTTAGAATGATCAAGTGAAAACCCTCACACTACCTCTCCCTCTCACAAAGCTCAACTTCTCCTTCTCCACTCTCCAAAATCTCTCATAGCTCTCTGATAAAATTCCTTCAATAGCCAAAATACAAGGTCTGCAAAATCCTTAAAATTTTAAATCAATCAAACCTGATCGTACTGTATATTTAGTTCAAAAACCAAATAACATCAAGTATAATGGAACAGTCCTAGGATGAACTATTCAAAATTTCTATATTGATCATATAATACGATCTAGAGATCATACAATACGATTAGTTTAATTGCCTCTTGATCATACAAGATAATTTCTAGGATGATTAAAAATTATCTCTTCCTATCATCAGCTATGATTGACATTATACTATATGATTAGTTCAAAAATTAAGGTTTTTTTTTATGATCACTATAACAAATGTTTTCATTTTTTCGTATCATACAATTTAATCTATATCAAACAATATGATCGACTAAATTAATTAAACCTTGATTTGATTGACTAATCTTGGGATTAAATTAAGTATGTTTTAAAATATCATACTGTTCATACAGCATCATATAGGATGATTAGTTTAGAATACATAAAATAAATACTTACTTTTGATTGGTGGTTATGGTCTTTGATTTAAATCAATTATATAGTACGATCTTGAACGTATAATATGATTAGTTCCAAATTATTATTATAAAATTAGTCATTTTAAATTATTTTAATAAAAATGGATTGTATAGTATGATTAGTTTAAAATTTTAAAATTTATTTTCTTACTTCTCAGTGTGTGCGCATTGTCAAAAACATAGCATACACCTTTTATAAGACTTTGACTCAAGAAATTAAAAATAAATAAATAAAAATTATAAACTCTTATCAACCATATTCTTATTTTACCCAAACTTGAGCTCTTAGTCTTCTTACATGGATATGACGTACCTAAAATTAATACACATAAAAACATATGTACGATATAAAATAAAAGAAAAAAGAAAATATAATCAATAATGCTTATTGTCATCAAAATCATACACTCTGGATCGCAAAAAATAATAATATCTCCCTTTTTTATGATGTAAAAATTTTTGGTTGTAGATGTAAATACTTTTTGTTGAATTTGCAAGAACTTATATTTGTTTCCTAGCCTCCCTCATTAAATGAGATATTTTTTGAAAAAAAGGGAACTTAAAAAAATTAATTATTTTTTATTATTTTTTCATTTTTTTAATGATTACATAGAAAATAAAAAGAAAAATTATTACATAAAAAAATTTAAAAGATGATAACACAGATGAAAACACAAACCATGGAGAAAAGAAAAATGATTACATAGAAAATCAAAAACTAACATCAACCATCTACTCTCACTTTTTATATCATCCAAAAGGAGAAAAAATAAACAAAAGAAACACAATCACAATAAAGACTATAAGAAGGGCTCTAATAAAATAAATAATCTTGGAAGTGGGATCCCTGATCAGGTGGTGGTGGTAGAAATAATAATGAATAGTGTCAAATTTCTGAACAAACCATGCCATATTTGTCTTATTTTACTACTACTACTACTACTGATAATGGTGGTTATCCAATCGAAACGCTAACCGATCAAAGCATTGTATCAGTGTCTCATTGGAATAAGACTAGTATTCTGGTGTAAGTCTAGGTGTTGGGTCTAGTGTTGGTGCTTGATGGTATCCCCCTTCCTTATCAAATTTTAGCTCTTCTTTGGGCTGATCCCCTTGGTGATGATGGATGAAGACATGGAAAGACACATTAGAGTATAAAATAAGAAAATTTTCTACTGGTGTGGGATAAGTAAGCTGATATTTCTGGTCTAACACATAGGCACTTAGGTGACCTACTACTAGGTTGTGCTTACAATGGGTTAAACATGAGCGAAGGGAAGAGAGGTTGTGTATATTAGGAATGTTCATTTAAGACTCATCTAAAATATTGTTAGCCATAATTAATTAGGTGACTACAAATAAGAGAGGAGTGATATTTACCCTATCTCTAGCTTTAGGAATAACAAAAGTTTCAAGAACATGCTGAATGACACAAGCATTTTGATTTAGTGATTTGACAAGTGGCTAGTATTTGTTTAGAGGAGCATTCCTAATGGCTAGATTTGCAATGATCCAATTATAGTATCCCCTAGATGATAGGACATGGGGTTGAACCCCTTCAATGGATAGAGATATATTCACCCAAATCTTATTTAGTAATTTCTACGGGTCATCTACAGACATATGAAATCATGGAAAAGAAATTCACAGATACTCATAGACTAGAAAAAACTTTATATAGTAATTCAAAATTAAAAGGGTAAGGAATAATTGGTGAGTGCACTTAGCAAAGAGATCCACTCCCTAATAAATAAGAATTTACTAGTCAAGAATGCGGGATGGGGTAATTTGGGCTTCCCTGTAACTATGATAGGAAGCTTCATCTTCAACAATTTGAAAGAGGTCATCAGCAGGATGACAGAAGAAACTACCTTAGAGTAATTAACAAGCTTGCTTGACATAAGTCATTAAAATTTTTGAGGGTGCGAATGTAAGTTGAGAATAGGAAAAAAGGTATGGAGTGACTGAAACTTTAGAAAACCCTCCTTATAGATTTTTAATAGATCATAAAATATGATCAAGGTTTGTACAGTATGATGAGAAGAATTCAATTCATCTAGATGATCTATCATAATAAGTGGCCAAATTATAAAGTATGATCAGCATTGTACTGGATGGTCTTTATTAAAAATGATCATCCCAAGGAGTCTTCGATATGAACTTTGATTAAAAGGTTTTTATTGTACGAACAAGTGTTTGTACAATATGATGATGTTTCAAAATTTATACTAGCCAATTTTATTTGTTTCAAAGGTATTTGACATGTGGATTATATAATATGAAAGGTGAATTATACAGTATGATAATAAAAAAATATTCAGATCAGAGTTGTTGAAATATCTGACGACAAGGATGTGCTGAGTTATAAAGATTGTACTGTATGAATAAGGTTCATATAATATAATGTGAACTTTTTTAATTTTAATATGAAGTGTGTGGTGATCAGGGAATAACCACTAATAAGCAAATAACATTGAACATTTAATACACACAAAAAATAAAAACTCACAAAAAACATAATCTCTCAAGCTCATGATTTCTTCATGTCTTAAATCAGGCATGAATATTAATGACACCTAGTCTAGTCCTCAATGTGCTAAAGTTATAATAACTTAAGGGCTGGTGAAGATATCATCCAATTGATCATTAGTTGCTATGTGATTCAACTCAATATCTCCCTCAGCAGCATGGCTCTAATAAAGTGGAGCTTGATATCTATATATATTACGAGAGTGTTAGATAAGATTTTTAGAGATGCATATGGCATTAGTATTATCACACATAATATGAATAGCGTAATAGAGAGTCCAAGGTCTAGGATTTATCACTTTAGCTATAAGACTTGAGCATCACAACTTCCTATAGCAAAGTATTATGCCTCAGCAATAGATAAGGCCATAGAGTTTTGTTTTCTACTACACTAGAAAACCAAGGATTGACCTACGAATTGAAAGGTTCCATAAATACTTTTTCTATAAATCTTACATCCTACAAAGTATGAGTCTTATTATCATATGATTTCAAATGAGGAACAATGTTTATACCTAAATTTTAGGTGCCAAGAAGGTATCTCAGGATTCTTTTAACAACTTTCATATGTGATTATTTAGGATCTATTTGAAATCTAGCACAAAGACAAGCACTAAATCTAGTGTCAGGTTTGCTAGCAGTCAAATACAAAAGTGATCTTATTATATGTATACCCATATACTTCTTTTAATTTACTTTCCACTTATATCTTTGCCTAATTTAATGGTAGAGCTTATGGGTGTATTAATTGCTCTAGCATTTTTCATCTCATACTTCTTTAAAATATCCCTGATATATTTACTTTGGCTTTGAAAAGTTTCATCATCCATTTGCTTTTCACTAAAATAATGGAAATAAGTCATCTCTCCCATCATACTCATTTCAAATTCCCTACTAATGGTGCCTAAAAAATTCATTTTAATTATTTTCATTTGTTGATCCAAATAAGATATTGTCTACATATTTTTGAACAATGAGTATATCTTCTCTTACTTTCTTAATGAACATGGTTGTGTTTATACTACCCTTAACAAAGGTTCTTTCTGGGGAAAAAGAGATAAGTCTTTCATACTAATCCATAGATGCTTGCTTCAATCTATATAATACCTTTTTTTAATTTATAGACATGATTGGGAAAGGTTGAATTTTCAAATCCACGGGATTTCTCTATATATACATCTTCCTTAATCACCCCATTTAAAAAGGAACTCTTTACATCTATTTGGTATAGCTTAAACCCTCTAAAGCAACTAAAGGCTAAAAACACTCTAATAGCTTCTAACCTAGCTATAAAGGCAAAGGTCTCCTCAAAATAAATACCTTCTATTTAATTTTACCCCTTAGCTACTAAGCTGGCTTTATTTCTAATTACTACTCCATAGTCATTCATCTTATTCTTGAAAACCCATTGGTTCCAATAACACTCTGGTCATTAACTTTAATGACTAATTTTTATACATCATTTCTAATAAATTAGTTCAATTCTTCTTCCATAGCTAGGATACATAATTCATTAGATAGGGCTTAAGATATACTAGTGGGTTCTATCATAGAGATGAAAGTAAAATGACTGAAATCATTCCTAAGTTCATGCCTAGTTATAAATCCAATAAAGGTATCTCCTACGATGAGTTCTCTAGGATGACTATATGCATACCTCGAATCTCTAGGTAAAGGCTTCTTGTTTGAATAGTTGCTATTTGAATGATTTATATTTGTGCAACTTATGTAGTTTTGATGATTCCAAACATTATTGTTCAAATGAATAGTTATCTCCTAACAATTTCAGAAGATTTGCACTTGCTCTTGTGTGTACTAACATTTCAGGAAAATCAGACTCCAGACTACAAAAACTTCAAATCAAATTCAACATGAGAAATTTTGTTTATTTGAAGTTTGTCTTTTCTTTGAATTAATTTTGAAAGGGAGTGATTGTAATTGAGTGAATAAAATCTCACACACACAAACTAAGGAGATCTTGAAATTCTATACTGATCGTACAGGACGATATATATCGTACTGGACGATCTGTCAGTTATCTTTTATAGAGCATTTGGAACGAATAGGAACTTGCTTCGAAAAATTTTTCTAAGTCCTATTCGTCCAGGACGAATTTTTATATCGTCCCCGGCGATGGGCGCTCTGGAAAATTTTCGTCCAGACGAAAATAAATATCGTACCGGACGAACAGCTCTCTGGAAAATTTTCGTCCAGACGAAACCAAATTATCGTCCCTGGCGATGGGCGCTCTGGAAAATTTTCGTCCAGACGAAATAAATAATCGTCCAGGACGATCGGCTCTCTGGAAAATTTTCGTCCAGACGAACATATTTTCGTCCAAACGATAAACCGACTTAGGACAGTTTTCAGCAGTTTCTAGAACCGACCTTGTAATAACCGTTCGTACTGGACGAACCTAGTTCGTACAGGACGATCAGGTGTACGAAGTCATTTCGTACACATATACAAATTGAGTCGTTTCAGATAGTTTAAGTAAAATCGTCCAGGACGATCCAGGATCGTACGGGACGATCCACTGCGTACAGAATTGAAAGTTTGCAGTTTTTGGGCGGTTTTTCATGTCTTTTGTATAAATACTTCAAATTAGACTGCCACCCAATCTTTTTGTCATTTGATCTTCGTGCCTATTGAGAGAATAGCCAAGGGGAGAGTGGAAGAGAGCATTCAAAGGAGGATTCCTACCATTGGAGCAAGAAGGCTTCACTTGGATTGCTAAGGTAAGAATCTCTACTTGTGAAATTGGATTTCTTCACTCTTTTCTTTCTTCCTTCTAGATTCTTGTGAGAAGATCATTCAAGAAGGTCCGGTTCACTGCCGACACTTGGAGAGTGTGAACAGACGTGGGTTCTCTGCCTACACTAGGAGAGTGTAAAAGGAAGGAGGTTCTCTGCCTACAGTTGGAAAGTGTGAACAGCCGTAGGGTTCTCTGCCCACACTAGGAGAGTGTGAAAGGACGACGGTTCTCTGCCAGCACTGTGGATTGTGTAAAAGGACGACGGCTCTCTGCCGCACTGGGGAGTGGTGAAAAGAGGGTTTTGTACAGGCTTCTCCGCCTTGCTGTGGGTGCTAAAGGAGAGTCACTTTGTGGTATTAGTGCAATACTCAGAGGGTGCCTCTGAGGAGTGGATGTAGGTCTGGTTATAGACCGAACCACTATAAATCTGGTGTCATTTACTTTATTGCTTTTACGTTTCCGCATTTTAAATTTCAGTTTTAACAACTCTGTGGTTGAAAAACATTTTTCTACAAACTTTAAAAGAAAATTTTATTTCGGTTCAACTTTAATTTTAAGAGGGTTTAAAATTTTTAAAACTACCAATTCACCCCCCCTCTTGGTAGCCGTGGGACATTTACTTAGGCTTAACAACCTAATTACTAGACTCAACAAGTGGTATCAGTGCATTGTTTCAAAATCATAAGTTTGAACTACTTTTTGATTAACGTAGATGGCTACATTTGGAAACCGAAACACACCTGAGGGTTACTCTATCACTAGACCTCCACTGTTTGACAATATTCCTTTTGATTTTTGGAAAACACGCATGTCTACTTTCTTACAGTCACTTGATTATCGCATGTGGATGTTAGTCCAGGAAGGTTACACAAAACCAACTAGATTAGTTGATGGAAATAGGGTAGATACACCCTATGCAGATTGGACTATAGAAGAACGTGACTTAGCACAATTAAATGCAAAATGTTTAAATAGTTTCTTTTGTGCTTTAAAATCTGAAGACTACATGCGAGTTTCTACTTGTAAAAGCGGAAAAGACATATGGGATAGACTTTGTATTACTTATGAAGGGACAAATGAGGTTAAGCAATCAAGACTCAATATCTTGTTACATGACTACGAATTATTTCGCATGAAACCTAATGAATCAATATCTGACATGTACACAAGATTCACTCAAATTGTCACCTCTTTGCATGCACTTGGTAGGGAATTAACTAATGCTGAAATGGTTAATAAGATTCTTCGTTGTTTACCTACTGCATACGATGCTAAAATTACTGCAATTACAGAGTCAAAAGATCTGAACATTTATTCTATTGACAATCTTCTTGGTTCACTCATTGCTTACGAGCAAGGAGTAAGTCAAAGAAAGATTGATGCAGGTGAACCAAGAAAGGACAAGAATATTGCACTAAATGTGGAAGAGTCAGAAAGTGAACACTCACAACCTGAGGATGAAGATGATATAGCACTGATGACTAGACAATTCAAAAGCTTTTTAAAGAGGAAGCAGAAGAGACGCCAGCAATGGAATAGAGGTAAGTATAACAGAAATGGCAAGGTTTCTAATGAAGTGATTTGTTATGAATGCAGGAAACCAGGTCATATAAAGACTGATTGTCCAAAACTCAAAGCCTCTCCTAGCAAGGAGAAGGTAGAGGAGAAACCAATGGTAAAGAAGGGCAAGAAGAAGTTTCAAAAGGCTTTTTGGGCGGACTCAGCTTCAGACTCATCTGAGACTGAAAAAGAAGAAGAAGTCACCAACCTTTGCTTGATGGCAGATAAAGCTGAACAATCAGATCAAGAAGAGGTATACTCTCACACAAGACCTCGTGAGAGTATATGGTACCTGGACAGCGGATGTTCTAAGCACATGACTGGAGATACTGCTCAATTCATAATGCTGGAAGCCAGGAGTGGAGGCAAGGTTACACTTGGAGATAATACCACAAAGAAAGTGGTTGGATCAGGTATGATTGGAAATTTGAAAAACTTTTTCATAGATAATGTTTTATTAGTTGAAGGCTTGAAACATAATTTGCTTAGCATAAGTCAGCTATGTGATAAGGGCTATAATGTAAAATTTTTACCTACTAGCTGCATAATTAGCCTAAATGGAAAAATTGTTTTAAATGGAAAAAGGGTGAACAATGTTTACATGCTAGATTTAAATTGTATTCAATCTCCTACTGCTTTTTGTTTGAAAACTGTTTCTGATGAATCGTGGCTTTGGCATAGGAGACTTTGTCATTCTAGTATGAAAAATCTTAGAAAAATTACCCAAAAGAATTTGGTGAGAGGAATACCTAAACTAGACTTTACTAAGGACCATCTGTGTGATGCATGTCAATTAGGAAAACAAGTGAGGTCCTCATTTAAGTCCATTAAAGATCTTAGGACAAGTAAACCTTTAGAAATTCTACACATGGATCTTTTTGGACCAGTAAGCACTGTTAGTCTAGGAGGAAAGGTATATGGATTTGTTATAGTAGATGATTTTTCAAGATTCACCTGGGTTAAATTTCTTTTTCATAAGAGTGAATCATTTGAGGAATTCAGAAATTTTTCAACTTGGATACAAAGAAAACTAGGATGTGAAATAATTTCTATACAAAGTGATCATGGAGGAGAATTTGAAAATGAAAGATTTGAAGATTTCTGTAAAGAAAAGGGGATTGATCACAATTTTTCTGCACCTAGAACTCCTCAACAAAATGGAGTAGTTGAAAGAAAGAACAGAACATTAATAGAAGCCGCCCGAGCAATGTTAGCAGAATACTCTCTTCCTAGATATTTTTGGGCTGAGGCGGTTAGCACTGCATGCTATGTTCTGAATAGGGTGAATGTGAGATCTAATTTGAATAAAACACCCTATGAGTTGCTAAAAGGAAGAACACCAAATTTGTCTCATTTGCATGTATTTGGTTGCAAGGTGTTCATACATAATAATGGAAAATCTGCCTTAGGAAAATTTGATCCAAAATCAGATGAAGGAATTTTTGTTGGATATTCAAGTGTTGGAAAATCTTATAGAGTATTCAACAAAAGAACTTTAGTCATTGAAGAAACCACACATGTTGTTTTTGATGAAAATGGAAACATGGAAGAGCCAAAAGTTGTTGAAGAAGAAATTGAAGAAAACTCCCAAAATATTGATAGATTAAATTTGGAAGAAAATGTGGAAGAAAATTTAGAAAGAGAAGACCCTTTGCCTAGAGATTTGAGATTTTCTAAAAACCACCCAAAGGAATTAATCATAGGTGAACCAAGTGAGGGTGTTAGAACTAGGCGTGGATTAAACAAGGAAGTCAATCATTCAGCCTTTATTTCAACTGTTGAACCCACTAACATTGATCAAGCACTTTCAGATGAATTTTGGATATTGGCCATGCAAGAAGAGTTGAATCAATTTGTAAGAAATAAAGTTTGGGAACTAACTACAAGGCCAAAAGATCAAAGTGTTGTTGGAACCAAGTGGGTGTTCAAGAATAAAATGAATGACTCAGGAGTAGTCATTAGAAATAAGGCTAGATTAGTAGCTAAGGGGTATAACCAAATTGAAGGAATTAATTTTGAGGAAACTTTTGCCCCTGTAGCTAGACTTGAAGCAATTAGGGTTTTACTAGCCTTTGCCTGTTTTAAAGGTTTTAAATTGTTTCAAATGGATGTCAAAAGTGCCTTTTTAAATGGAGTAATTGAAGAAGATGTTTTTGTAGAACAACCTCCAGGTTTTGAAAACTCTAAATTTCCAAATCATGTTTTCAAATTAAAAAAGGCATTATATGGATTGAAACAGGCACCTAGGGCTTGGTATGAGAGGTTAAGCACCTTCCTACTTGAAAGATCTTTTGAAAAAGGAAGTGTGGATACAACTCTCTTTTTAAGGAAAATTGGAAAGGATATACTTATTGTTCAAATTTATGTGGATGACATCATCTTTGGATCTTCAAATAAACATCTTTGTGATGATTTTTCTAAAACAATGAGTAGTGAATTTGAAATGAGTCTAATGGGAGATTTAAATTACTTTCTAGGATTTAGCATTAAGCAACTTGAGGAAGGTACTTTTCTTAGTCAAACCAAATATATTAAGGACATCCTCAAAAAATATGAAATGGACAATGCTAAACCTGTTAGTACACCAATGAGTTCTTCAGTTCAGTTAGATAAAGACCTTAAGGGAAAATCTGTTGATCAAAAGAAATTTAGAGGGATAATTGGATCTTTACTTTACTTGACTGCTAGCCGACCAGATATTATGTTTAGTGTTTGCTTATGTGCTAGATTTCAATCAGATCCAAAAGAATCACATTTGACAGCAGTGAAAAGGATTTTAAGATATCTACTAGGAACTCAAAACTTAGGAATTTGGTATCCTAAGTTTAGCTCTTCATTTGAAATTATTGGTTACTCAGATTCTGACTTTGCAGGCTGTAGAGTGGATAGGAAAAGCACTTCTGGAACATGTCAATTCATTGGAAATTCATTAGTTTCATGGTCTAGTAGAAAACAAAATTCAGTGGCACTATCTACTGCAGAAGCAGAATACATTGCATTAGGAAGTTGTGTGGCACAAGTACTTTGGTTAAAACAACAGTTGATTGACTTAGGATTAACTATAGGCACTATTCCAATTTATTGTGACAATACTAGTGCTATTTGCATTTCCAAAAATCCTATTCAACATTCTAGAACCAAACACATTAATATAAGGCATCATTTCATAAGGGATCATGTATCCAAAGGAGAAATTGAACTCATACATGTTTCAACTGAAAATCAACTTGCAGACATTTTTACAAAACCTTTAGCCTTTGATACCTTCAGTACTTTAAGAACAAGGCTTGGTGTTATTGATTTGAATGCTTAACCAAAATGTCTTTGCAACATTGATACTTGTTGTGTTTTGTTTTTTGTGATTTTGTGAATTTTGTGTTTTTGTATGAATTGTTTTTGAATTTATGTTTTTTGTCTTATGTTTTCTGTGTTGTTGATTATTTTTGTTGATTTTGTTAAATTAAAAAAATTTAAAAATCAAAAATTTTTTTTTTGGAGGAAATCGTCCAGGACGAAATTTTTTTTTCGTATGTACGAACATGTGTCGATTCATTGTAGGGGACGGTTTTCAAGAGTCATTAAAACGAAACGCTTTTTGATCGTCTGTACGAAATATTTTCGTATGTACGATCGGTCAAGTCAAAAAGCCTGTACGAAGGGACGCATCGTAAGTTGTGTTGAATACGAAAAGCCGTTACATTTTGGACGAATTGGATCGTCTGTACGAAATTACTTCGTCCAGACGAACGATAATTTTTCGTCCAGGACGAATATTTTCGTCCAGGACGAACGTATCGTTTTCTTTAAATATGAAGGCTTTCAAACTTGAAAATCACACTTTCAAAAACATCTTTTTCAATCCTTTTCTACATCAAATCAACTATGGCCTCCTCTAGCAAAAGACAAAAGGTTTTGGTGAAGAAACCTAACAGGAATGCCCCTGACAACTTCCTTTCCAAAGCAAATGAGGAATCTTTTCCTCGTTTTGCATCTGCAAAAATCACTCCGTCTCGCATTCTTATCCAAACGGAGTTGAAATTTTGGGTATTACACCTCTTCGCCTCAACCCAATTTCATTTCATTCTTTCTCTTGTCCACCTCTACAATAAGCAAACCTACCATTACTTCCTAGCCAACATGAGTTTCAATCCTGACCACTCTATCATTAGTTCTTTTGTTTTTAAGAAAAAAGTTGAGATCACCAAGCACGATCTTGGTGCATTTTTAAACCTAAGAACTGAAGGATATAGAGCCCACACCCTAATGTCAGAAAACGTCTTCCATTGGTATGAAATCAATAGGGTAATTAGAGAAAATGGAATTGACAATCATGTTGCTAGAGTGGCCGGTATGACCCAAGATGCCCGAATCATCCAGCATATCCTTAGATCCTCAATTATTCCTAAAGCTGGTGATAGAATAAACATAACTCCTCTCCTCTCTTGTCTAACTTTTTTAATCATGAAAAGACAACCTATTGATGAAGCCCAACTCATCCTAGATCATATCTATGGGCTTTCAGAAATAGGACATCCTGATCAGAAGAGGAAGAAGAATATTTCTTTAGGGCACTTGATTACTTATGTTTTGGAGAAGAAGTACAATATAGTCCATCCTGATGAGGAATATGAAGAGCCAGTTTATTACAACGATGCATCTTTCAGACTGCTCTTCAGGGAGGAAAAAGAAAAAGAAAAAGCACATGGCAGTGCTTCAGAAGAAGAAGAAGAAGGAGTGCAAGCTTCTGCTTCTCAATCAGATTACCAGAATCTGATTGAGAGATTTGATAGACTAGAGACTCACATTGATCAAAGGTTTGATCAATTTGATGCTCACCTTACGCAGCAGCAACATGACATTGGTAATATTAGAGATGAAGTTCATGAAATAAATACCAATGTAATGTTGATGGCCTCCTACTTCAACCTCTTTGGCGGGATTCCTCCTCCTCCTCCTCCAGAACAGTAGAAGTTTTTTATGTGTGTCTGTTGTATTTTTTGTTTTGTTGTTTTTTTTTTATCAAATATGTGTTATTGTGATTGTTGTTATGTTTTTTGTTTAAGTTCAATGTTTTTATGTAATTTTCTTTTTAATCAATGAAAGTTTGTTTGTCTTAGATTTGTTTTGAAATGTGGCTAATCTTTATGAATTTCATTAATATTGTTTTTAATCTACATTGTGCTTAAATTTGATTGTAATGTGAGATTATCTATATTAAGAAAATCTAGACTTTCTAAATTTATAATTTGTCTATAACTTGTTGTATTTAGAATTTTTAAATTCATGTCTATTCATTTAGACTACATAAAATTTAATATTGTTATTGCAATTTTTATGTTATCTTATTTTGTATTTCTATGCTCAAATGATATTTATGCACCTAGAAATATTTGAAATGTTAGATTATAGATTTTGGAAAGAATTGGTCAAATTACTCTTGAAAATTGTACAAATGTACAAAAATCAAAAGGGATTCGCAAAAATTTGCAAAGTGAAAAAGAGGCACAAAATAAGCCCAACCAAAGACAAATGCACAAAAATGTGCTCCAAAACTTTGAAAAGATGTGCAAAGCACCACATGAGGTAATTCTCTTCTTTCCAAATTCGTTTAATCTCTTAATTCAAGTTGATCTAATGTTCATTTATATTCTATTGAACTTTGAAATATAGAATTTTTTTTTACATCTCACTTGTAATGATTTTCAATAATCAAAATGTCTAAATTGAATCATGTCTTTGATAAATTCTTCTTACTTACAATGTTATATCATTTCATAAATTTTATGAATTTCTATGATTGACCTAATATCTTTAGTTTAAAATTGCATACCCTATGTCAAATCACAATTTAGATTAAAATTTTAACAATGAATTTCATATTATTATTTACATTTCTTGCGTATTTTCTTCACTTTTTGTTGCTGTCAAAAAGGGGGAGAAATTATTATGTTTGTGTTTGTGTTTTTGTTTTGTGATTTGTGTTTTCTGTTAAAAACACAAATATTGTTTTTGTTTTTGTTATTTGTGTTTTCTGTGTTAAAATTTTTGAAAAACAAAAATATTGTTCTTTAATGCCTCCTTATTTTAATGTACTCATAAATTCAGGGGGAGTTTAGGAGATAAGAGATTTTGTTTTAACTTGAAATTATATTAATAATAATTGTTTTGCCATCATCAAAAAGGGGGAGATTGTTTGAATAGTTGCTATTTGAATGATTTATATTTGTGCAACTTATGTAGTTTTGATGATTCCAAACATTATTGTTCAAATGAATAGTTATCTCCTAACAATTTCAGAAGATTTGCACTTGCTCTTGTGTGTACTAACATTTCAGGAAAATCAGACTCCAGACTACAAAAACTTCAAATCAAATTCAACATGAGAAATTTTGTTTATTTGAAGTTTGTCTTTTCTTTGAATTAATTTTGAAAGGGAGTGATTGTAATTGAGTGAATAAAATCTCACACACACAAACTAAGGAGATCTTGAAATTCTATACTGATCGTACAGGACGATATATATCGTACTGGACGATCTGTCAGTTATCTTTTATAGAGCATTTGGAACGAATAGGAACTTGCTTCGAAAAATTTTTCTAAGTCCTATTCGTCCAGGACGAATTTTTATATCGTCCCCGGCGATGGGCGCTCTGGAAAATTTTCGTCCAGACGAAAATAAATATCGTACCGGACGAACAGCTCTCTGGAAAATTTTCGTCCAGACGAAACCAAATTATCGTCCCTGGCGATGGGCGCTCTGGAAAATTTTCGTCCAGACGAAATAAATAATCGTCCAGGACGATCGGCTCTCTGGAAAATTTTCGTCCAGACGAACATATTTTCGTCCAAACGATAAACCGACTTAGGACAGTTTTTAGCAGTTTCTAGAACCGACCTTGTAATAACCGTTCGTACTGGACGAACCTAGTTCGTACAGGATGATCAGCTGTACGAAGTCATTTCGTACACATATACAAATTGGGTCGTTTCAGATAGTTTAAGTAAAATCGTCCAGGACGATCCAGGATCGTACGGGACGATCCACTGCGTACAGAATTGAAAGTTTGCAGTTTTTGGGCGGTTTTTCATGTCTTTTGTATAAATACTTCAAATTAGACTGCCACCCAATCTTTTTGTCATTTGATCTTCGTGCCTATTGAGAGAATAGCCAAGGGGAGAGTGGAAGAGAGCATTCAAAGGAGGATTCCTACCATTGGAGCAAGAAGGCTTCACTTGGATTGCTAAGGTAAGAATCTCTACTTGTGAAATTGGATTTCTTCACTCTTTTCTTTCTTCCTTCTAGATTCTTGTGAGAAGATCATTCAAGAAGGTCCGGTTCACTGCCGACACTTAGAGAGTGTGAACAGACGTGGGTTCTCTGCCTACACTAGGAGAGTGTAAAAGGAAGGAGGTTCTCTGCCTACACTTGGAAAGTGTGAACAGCCGTAGGGTTCTCTGCCCACACTAGGAGAGTGTGAAAGGACGACGGTTCTCTGCCAGCACTGTGGATTGTGTAAAAGGACGACGGTTCTCTGCCGCACCGGGGAGTGGTGAAAAGAGGGTTTTGTACAGGCTTCTCCGCCTTGCTGTGGGTGCTAAAGGAGAGTCACTTTGTGGTATTAGTGCAATACTCAGAGGGTGCCTCTGAGGAGTGGATGTAGGTCTGGTTATAGACCGAACCACTATAAATCTGGTGTCATTTACTTTATTGCTTTTACGTTTCCGCATTTTAAATTTCAGTTTTAACAACTCTGTGGTTGAAAAACATTTTTCTACAAACTTTAAAAGAAAATTTTATTTCGGTTCAACTTTAATTTTAAGAGGGTTTAAAATTTTTAAAACTACCAATTCACCCCCCCTCTTGGTAGCCGTGGGACATTTACTTAGGCTTAACAACCTAATTACTAGACTCAACACTTCTAAGGTTTTTCTCTATTTCCTAGGTCAATAGATTTTATTCATTGGGTAACCTCTATATTCTCTTCTTCTTCTAACCTAGGATCACAAGATTTATCAGATTCATCAAATATGATATGAGTGGTCTCCTCTACAACTAAGGTCCTTCTATTGAAAACTCTATAGGCTTTATGTATAGAAGAATAACCTAGGAAAACACCTTCATCAAACTTAGGGTCAAATTTTCCTAGTTGGGATTTTCCATTTATCAAATTGAACCATTTTCATCCAAAGATGTAAAGGTTAGGAACAGTGAGTGTTCAACCATTAAGTAGTTTATAAAGAGTCTTTTAAGTTTGGATCTAAGATTTATCATATTTAGAACATAACAAGTAGTGTTAATTGCTTCTGCCTAGAAATATTTAGGAAGTGAATATCCTACTAACATGGCTCTAATATCTTCTACTAGGGTTTTATTCTTTCTTTCAGCTACCCATTATACTAAGTTTTAGGGGCAAAAAAAATTATATTCTATACCATGCTTCTTACAAAATAATTCAAACATATCATTCTCAAATTCTCCACCATAATCACTGTGGATAGTCAATATTTCACATCCTAATTTCCTCTAAATCCAAATGGAGAAATTCCTAAATTCCTCAAATGATTTACTTTTATGTGTTAAGAATCAAACCTAGATAAATAAATAAAAACATCATTTATAATCACATATCCAAAAGTCTTCCCACCTAGGTTAGTTGTTCTAACAGGTCCAAATAAATCCATGTGAAGAATTTTTAGAGTTCTAGAAGTGATGAGTCCTTAACATAATGAAAAGAATTTTTTTATTTATTTTACTAATTGGTAGTCATCACGAAGGTAGTCTTTAAAAAATCCTAGTTTGGGTATGCCTCCAACTAGGTCTTTCTGGGTGATCTTCCTAAAGGTTTTCATGCTTATATGACATCTTCTCCTATGCTATAACCAGGATTCATAAACAATAAACTTTAAACATAAAGAGTTTATACAATCAATACAACTCAAATCTAGCATGTAAATATTATTCATCATTTTACCTTCTAAATGATTTTACCATTAAAGCTTATCAAACACTTAGTAGATAGAAATTTAATGCATAATTGGCTAACATATAACAATTTATGTTTAATCCATCTACTAATAAGACAATTTCAATAATAAAATTCTTTGAGTTGCCAATCATACTTAGGCCTACCACTATTCTGGAGGTGTTATCTTCTAGTGTAAATGTGCCTCCTACCCTATCCTTCAACTTAATGATATGATTCATATCACCAGTCATTTATCATGAGAATTCATGAGAGTACCCTTACAAAGTCAATTATTAGGTAGTTTTGGGAACCCAAGTGAGTTTGGGTTCCATCTTATGCTTTAATGAATAAATTGCAAGCATATTATGCTATGATACACATCCACATAAGATGTGTTCCACAAAATATTGTGTACATGTAGGCTATGTAATCGAGCATGCTAGAATAATAGCACCTAACACCTAGGGATGGGTTTACTATATGTTTGGAAATGTACCTCTTCTTAGGGGTTTGTGATGCATGTAGTAATGCGGGGTTATATAATTATGTTAGTGTAGGTGGTGGTATATTTTTTTGAAGTGCATAAACTTTTGTTTTTAGGAACTTATTGGCACATTCAAAGCTTTTAACTTTAAGTTTTTATGGTCTAGTTTAGATGCAGGTGTTTTGAATTATTTGCATAATTTTTCTAATTCAAGATGCTCCATTTTAAGGATTCATGTGCTTGGCTTAAGTAAAGATACTTCTTATTTAATGCATCAAATTCATCAAGTGAAGAGAGATGTTCTTTGTTTAAAGTAATGCATTCAACCCTAAGGCTATTATGCTCCTTTTGTAATTAAAAAAAACTTTAAATTCAAACTAGCATGCATTTTCTTTAACTTTCTTTATACATCATGAATCTTTTTATAAACTTTAAATAATTCATAATATGAAATTTTACATACATCATCTTGATCAAAGTGATCAAAATTATCATTTTCCATAAGGTATAAATTTTTTACCTCCATCTCTTCTTTCGATTATAATGAGTTTGAAGTGGAGTATGCCTAGAATGCTTTCTATATTCTTTGCTTCCCCATTTTGACTTTAGGCTTCTCCTCACCTTTCTTCTTGATTAGATGAGATTTTAGGTTGGGGGTACTCTCACTTTGAGTGAAACCTTTAAATTTTTGCTATTTTTACCTTTATTTTAGTGTTAGTGATGTATTTGTTATTTCTTTTGAAAGCCCTTGAATTGCCATGTCATCTATGTTATGTCATCATCCTCATGTGTTATAGAGCTGTCACTTGTTAAATCATTAGCTTTTAATGTCATAGCTTTTTCTTTCTTTTAGTCATTTACACTCAAAATTCTTTGACTCACACTTTGCAAAAGGCAATAAGGGAGCCAAGTAGGTTATCAATTGAATAAACATTTAAATCTTTATATTTACATATTATAGTGACTTTGTCATTATAATTACTAAGTAGAAAATGTAGAATTTTATTAACTTTCTCAGAGTTTAAAAGTTCTATTTCTAAAGCACGCAAAGATGTCACTATCTGAGTAAAACTAATGTACATGTCTGAGATAATTTCATTAGGTTTTATGCGAAAGAGTTCATAATAGTGCAATAAAATATTTAACGTAGATTGTTTGACTTTAATAGTACCTTTATACGCAATGCTTAGTTTATGCCCAACGTCCTTGCTAGTAGTACATGTAGAAACACTCATATAACCTTCGGACTTAAGTGCATAGAAAAAAATAGTTTATGCATTTAATATTCAATTGAGGAAAGTCTCTATCCTCATTACTTCATTCATTGAAAGGTGTTTCTACTTTAACATTATTAACAAATCTAAAAGGTGCAAAGTATCCCTATTAAATCATATGCCACATATAAAAATCAATAGATTGCAAGAAAATAAACATGTAGATTTCCAAAAAAGATTAATAGAATATTTTTAAATAGCGGTAGACGAGCTATTGGAAAACCCTCCATGGTATTTTGATTTTTAAAATGTGTCAATTAATCTTTTTCTCAAAGAATTTTACATCACAATTCTAAGACCTACTTAGATACCAAATGAAATTTAAATGGAGGGTGTTAAGCCTCATTGAATTGTCCCTAAGCACACCAAGAGGGGGTGGGGGATGGGGCGATGAATTAGTTAATTTAAAAAAAAAACTTAACTCAATGTAAAATATTCTTAAAATTTTCAATAACTTAAACAAGACAATTTGACCACCTACTGCATAAGCTAATAAACTTAACAATAATTATAATGATGGTCATGATAATTTAATCCAATCAATATAATATCAACCACAACTTTTTCAACATGCAAATTTTAAGAAAATAAATTATAGAAAAGTAAAATATGGAAAATAAAATTAAAACGAGCATAATAGAATTTTATAGTGGTTCGATTAAATAATGACCTACGTCCACTCACCGAGGTCTTCCATTTCAAGTATTGCACTAAGTCTTAATGTCTCTCCTTTAGCCCCCATAGCAAGGCGAAGAAGCCCTTACAAGAATCACTTCCACCAACTTAGTGCAAAAGAGAATCAAAATCCTTTTTACCCTCCTAATGAGGCAAAGAACCTTGGAAGGTCTTTTCACCATCTGGTGAAGGCAGCAAACCTGGAAGCAATTTTACCCTCCTAGTGAAGACATAATACCTTATAATAATTTTTTTTTTCCTTGTGGTGAAGGTAGAGAACCCCAGACTTTAACCTTGAAGCTTTTCTTCCTAGAATAACCCTGGAGATCCATAGAGCCCTTTAGAGTAATCAAGGTGTAGCTTGCTCAAAGCAACCAATGAATACACTCACACTACTTCTTCCTTTCATAAAGCTCACCTTCTCCTTGTCCAAGTCTATGATCTCTCATAGCTCTCTCATAGAATTCCTTCAATAGCCAAAAGTCCCTCTTTAAAAAAGAATTAGAAAAGCTTTAAATTAAATGTCTTCAAAAACACTAAATTTTTAATTCAGCCAAACCTAATCGTATAATATGATCAACCAAATAAATTAAATCTTGATTTGACTGACTAGTCATAGGGTTAAATTTTGTAAGTTTTCAAATATCGTATTATACAAATGACATCATAGAGGACAACTAGTTCAAAATATAAATATTAAAATACTTACTCTTGATTAGCGGCTAGGGTATCTGATTTAAATGGATCGTACAGTTTGATTAGTTCAAAATTATTAAATAATAATTATCTATTTTATTTTTTTTAATAATAATAATAATTATAATAATAATAAAGGTGATAATAATTTAATCCAATTAATCTAATATCAACCAAAAAATTTTCAACATGTGATTTTTAAGAAGATAAATTGCAAAAAAGTAAAATGTGAAAAATAAAATTAGAATAAGCTCACTAAAATTTTATAGTGGTTTGATCAAATAATAAACTATCCACTCATTGAAGTCCTCCACTCCAGGTATTGCAGTAACTCTTATTGTCTCTCTTTTACCCCCAACAATAAAGTGAAGAAGCTTTTATAAGTATCACTTACACCAACCTAGTGTGGGGGATAACCGAAATCCTTTTTGTTGTCCTCATGAAGCAGAGAACCTTGTAAGCACTTTTCACCCTCCTTGTGAAGAAAGAGAATCTGGAATCTTTTTTACCCTTCTAGTGAAGGTGGAGTATCTTACAATCCTTTTTTATCCTCCTAGTGAAGGCATAGAACCCCAAACTTTGACCTTAAAGCTTTTCTTCCTAGAGCAGCCTTAGAGATCAACAAAGCCCTGTGCAAGATGTTGTGGATCTATTTTCATGGTTTATGATTTTGATGATAACAAACACTTTTATTTATCTACGACAGCCTTATTTACTAACATTTCATGTCCACATGATAAGACTGCATTTTAGAACTAGATCAAGATTTGGTAGACTAGGTCTAAGTCAGTTTATACACTTTTTTCTTTCTTGAGTTTATTGTATTTGGTGTAGCTCCTGATGCTTTGTAACTTGGAAGATTTCTGACTGTTCTCTAGAGTTTACTGTTTTTGGTAACATTGTCCGGGACGATTTTATATCGTCCTGGACTATCAGTTCAAAAGCAGAAACCCTAATTAGGGCATCCTCATTAAAGAAGCCGTCATTATGCAAAACACATCGTCCTGGACGATTTTATATCGGCCAGGATGATAGGCTCAAAATAGAAAAAATCTGCCGCCAGATCTATTTAAGAATTACTTATTTTTGGACAACGTCCCGGTGGATCGTCCAGGACTATAAAATATCGGCCAGGATGATCCAGGGTAATTTTTCCAAAATTTCTCTGGAATTTAAGGAAAGCAATTATGACTTGATTTCATGGTCAAATCATCCTGGATGATCGCAAAATCATCTAGTACAATATGCTGGACGATTGGACATCAGATAGCTATTTTTTAGGGCGATGTTCAGGATGATATTCCATAATTTATACTGATCGTACAGGATGATTTATTATCGTCTTGGATGAAATGAACAAATTTCTTATAATCATCTCAAATCATCCCAGCTGATTGGGCTTAAATTATACTGATCGTACAAGATGATATTATCATCCTGGATGATAATATCGGCAACTTGCATTATCGAGCTCATTTTGAGCCCTTCTATTTAAGAGATATCAAGGCACTTTGTAAAGTGTCTTTGGCAGCCATTATAACTTCGTTCTTGTGGGGGAAACTTGAAGAGAAAGCTTGAAAGGGAATGAGGAACGGGTGAAGTCTAAGAGAGGGAGAAGATTCTGTGAGGGGGGACTCAAGGAAGTGTAGAGGGGGATTCCACACGATTGCTCCGGCAGGCTTGCACCTTAATACCGTCGGATTCGATGCTTGTCTCGAGGGAAGTTCACCAAAGAAGAAGATCTCTTTGGTGTCGAAGGACACGGCGACTCCACCGCACCGGGGAAGGTGGAAGTGATTTTGTAAGGGCTTCTCCGTCTAGCTGTGGGGGCTAAAGGAGAGAAACTTATTTAGTGCAATACTTGGAGGGTGCCTCCAAGGAGTGGACGTAGGTCAAGGTTTCACCGAACCACTATAAATCCGGTGTGTTCTTTTTTGATTATTTCTTCCGCATTTAAATTTCACATCGTTGCTTTTGATTATGGTGAATCTTGTTTTTGGATATAAAATTGTGTTAGTTTTAAATACTGATTCACCTCTCTATTTCTTTATTAGCCTTGGGCCAGTTCATAAGGGGCCTAACATGCCTAACGAACTTTTAATTCGTATCAGAGCAATATTCATAAAATAAGTTTTTAAAAGTTTTTAAATTTTTGATCCACGGCTAACTTTTCCAATCATAATATTACGGAAGGATATTCAATCACCAGACCACCTTTGTTTGAAAATATTACTTTTAATTTTTGGAAAACTTGCATGTCTACGTTTTTGCAATCGATTGATTTTCGCATGTGGCATATGACTTTAACTGGTTATTCATCACCATCATGTATTGTTAATGGAGTTAAAATTGATATTCCTTTTAATCAGTGGAACAGTGAAGAACAAATCAATGCTCAATTGAATGCAAAATCTTTAAATTGCTTTTTCTGTGCTTTAAATTATGAAGATTTTATGTTAGTATCCACATGCACTACTGGTAAGGAAGTTTGGGATAAACTACACACCATATACGAAGGTACTAGTGAAATCAAGCAATCCAAGTTGAATATGTTAATGCATGATTTTGATTTGTTTTCCATGAAACCTTTTGAAACTTTCTTAGACATGTATACCAAGTTCATTCAAATTATAACATCATTGCATGCCTTAGGAAAAAAAATTTCAAATTTTGAAAAAGTTAACAAAATTCTTCACTGTACTTGAAAAATTTGATGCCAAAGTTGTTGCTATTTGTGAATCAAAAGATTTGAAATAATATATTATTGATAATTTGATTGGCTCACTCATTTCCTACGAGCAAGGACTGGGTCAAAGACTTTTGGATGAAGGTGAAACGATTATTCTAAAAGCTGAAGATACATAAAAAGATAGCTTAGTTGGTGACAAATACAATGACTTGTCAAGCAAATCAAAAAGCTCACCAAAGCATAAGTAAAAGTGGAAAAAAAGGTAAAAATGGTAAGGATGTTCATATTTCTTCTAACGTTATTTTCTTTTGATGTAGGAAGCCCGGACATATGAAAAATCAGTGCCCTAATTTAAAAATTTTTCCTACAAAAGAAAAGGGCAAGGCAAAGCAAAATTTAAACTGGGGAAATAATGAAAGGAAAAAAATCTCATCGGCAGATCTGATTTCTGAAGCATCGGACTAGGAGAAAGATAATGGTTAAAAGCCTTTCGTGTTTTTGTGTTGTGTTTTTGTTTTTATGTTTTTCATTTTTATTTTGTGTTTTTGTTTTATTTATTCTTTAAAATTTTTGTTCTTGTGATAGTTTTTCTCTGATCAACACACACATTCACTTTTCTAAAATTGAAAAATATACTTCCTATTTTTTCTTAAAATCTTTGGTAAAGTTGTGTTTGACTTCTCTAAAATAGTTAAAGGAAGGAAACTTATGTTTTTGACTCTCAATCTCTATTTTCTAAAAGTGGTTATTCTACTTTTGATTTAAAATCTTTTTCATCTTTTAAATTAGTTTTTGAAACTAAATTTTTTATCTCCCTACATTTTATTTATCGCATAGGAATCTTTTGCAAGTTGTTGAATCTAACTCATAATTTTCTTAATCAAGAAATATGCTTTGTCAATAGGATGGGTTTACTTTTGTTTTTTAAGATTTAAGAAATGTAGCATATTCAAAAAAAAAAAATTGGTCAATGATGCCAAAAATAAAATATGCGCAAAGACACCAAATTGAAAAAATAGAGTACACAAAGTGTATTAAAAGATGCGCAATGCGCCAACCAATTGTCAAGAGGCATAAAATGAGCCCACAAAGTTTAATGCTTACCATTCTTGTACTTCTTAAAAACTTAAGAAAACCCTTGATACTTTCGATACATGAGTTTGAAAATCTTGATTCTTGATTCAACAATTCGTGCAGTGATCTTATATTAGATATATTTTATGGAAGGAGTTTTTGAAAAATGATTATTTCTTTTTCTAATTTATTCCTTGATTTAGATATTGAATTAAAAAGTTTTTGAGCCTTTTTAAAAAACTTGAGTTTGGATTATCAAATTTACGTGGCATTGCTGTGCCCCTTGCTTGCTCCTTGTGTCAATCACTTCCGGAATCCCACAACCATCTATTTTTTGGTTGTCTGTTCTCTTTTACAATTCTCACCAGATTATTGCCGGAGCTAAACTGTTTCTTAATGAGGCCCACATTATTTCAAATTTTTGATTTCATCGAGCTCTCATCAACTTATAATAGGCAAGAAAAAGATTTTTGCTGCCTTACGATTAGTTGCACTATCTACCATATATGGCGTGAGAGAAACAATCGGCGTTTCTCTAATTCGAGCTTAAATTCTGTCAACATTATCTGCAACATTACTTCTGCAATTAGATTAAAAGTCTCTAATTGGAAAAACAAGGAAGAGCTGATGAGGAGGTTTTCTGGTATCTAATGGCTAATTTTGTTAATATTATGTGCCTTACATGGGTTTACCTGGATTATTTGGTGTATTCTTTTGGGTCTATTCTTTGGATTGGGAGATTTGGGTATACATATTTTGTTGGGGTTTTATGTTTTCTGCCCCAGTTTTGTTTCTATTTTGGTATACATTTTGCTCCGTCCAATTCCTTTGGGGTGCTGCAGCTGTTTCCTTGCTTCTCAAGTCCTTTCCAGGTTTCTTTTTGGAGAGCTATGGGCTTCATTGCTGGAATTTCTCGGTGGGATATTACAATCTGACAATGATGAGCAAGGCCATTCCCCTCTCTTGCCATGGATGGCCTTCTCGGCAACCTGGTGGGACTTATTCTTGATGTTGGCTGCTGGAGGTAATATGATGGCCTTCCTTCCTTTGCTGCTGCATCATCTTGCTCAGGATATTAGGCAACTTGTTCCTCTGGCGTGGTCTTTTCGTGTGCTAGGCTACGGTCTTATGATGTATTTTGGGGTTATGGTCTATTTTTATTTCTGAGTCTTGTGATTGTAATATCCACCACCTGCTGCTCCTTTTTTGGCTTGCTGGTTGGACTTGTTTTCCTTGCTGCTGTTGTAATTTTCTTTACAGGTTTACTTGTAATTTTCATTTAATCTAATATATGGGCTTTTTGCCCCGGGTTTACCCAAAAAAAGATTATCAAATTTTGAATTTCTAACCTTTTATGGGCTATGCATTGTCAATCCAATTCTACTAAGTTTATGATTAAAACCAAGAGGTAACTTTCTCATTTTAAGAATATTTGGTTTTCACTAGATCAGGAAATGTTTATGTCTTTAGTTCATTTTGTTTTTTGTTTGTGCCTCCTCTCTTTTTGATAATGTCAAAGGGGGGAGAACGTATTGTTGAAATTTTGTACTGTTGTCGTATTTGTATCTTTTTTTTTTAAAAAATTTAAAAACAATAAAAATATTTTTATCTCCCCTATTTTTAAAAGTGTTATTCTAGTTAGGGGAAGATTAGGAAGAGTATTTACTTTTTTTGAAAATTCAAATTGAAATGTTTTGCCATCATCAAAAAGGGGGAGATTATTGCAGATCTATTTTCATGATTTATGATTTTGATGATAGCAAACACTTTTATTTCTCTACGACAGCCTTATTTACTAATATTTCAGGTCCACACGATCAGACTGCATTTTGGAACCAGCTCAAGATTTGGTAGACTAGGTCTGAGTCAGTTTGTACACTTTTTCCTTTATTGAGTCTATTATATTTGGTGTGGCTCGTGATGCTTGTAACTTGGAAGATTTCTGACTGCTCCCTAGAATTTACTGTTTTTGGTAACATAGTCTGGGACAATTTTATATCGTCTTGGACGATCAGTTCAAAAGCAGAAACCTTAATTAGGGTATCCTCATTAAAGCAGCCATCATTATGCAAAATACATCGTCCTGGATGATTTTGTATCGACCAAGACGATAGGCTCAAAATAGAAAGAATCTGCCGCCATATCTATTTAAGAATTACTAATTTTTGGACATCATCCCGGTGGATCGTCCAAGACTATAAAATATTATCCAGGATGATCCAGGCAATTTTTCCAAAATTTCTCTGGAATTTAAGGAAAGCAATTATGACTTAATTTCACGATCAAATCATTCTTGACGATCGCAAAATCATCTGGGACGATATACTGGACGATTGGACATCGGATTACTATTTTTTAGGGCGATGTTCATGATAATATTCCAAGATTTATACTGATCATCCAGGATAATATATTATCATCTTGGACGATATGAACAATTTTCTTATGATCATCTCAAATCGTCCTGGCTGATTGGGCTTAAATTGTACTGATCGTACAGGACGATAATAGTATCATCCTGGACGATAATGTCGACAACTTGCATTAATGATCTCATTTTGAGCCCTTCTATTTAAGAGATATCAAGGCACTTTGTAAAGTGTCTTTGCCATCCATTATAGCTTCGTTCATGTGGGGGAAACTTAAAGAGAAAGTTTGAAAGGGAGTGAGGAACGGGTGAAGTCTGAGAGAGGGAGAAGATCCTATGAGGGGGGACTCAAGGGAGTGTGGAGGGGGATTCCACACGGTTGCTCTGACAGGCTTGCACCTTAATACCGTCGGATTCAAGGCTTGTCTCGAGGGAAGTTCACCAAAGAAGAAGATCTCTTTGGTTTCAAAGGACCAGGCGACTCCGCCGCACCGGGGAAGGTGGAAGTAATTTTGTAAGGGCTACTCCACCTAGCTGTGGGGGCTAAAGGAGAGACACTTATTTAGTGCAATACTTTGAGGGTGCCTCCAAGGAGTGGACGTAGGTCAAGATTTGACCAAACCACTATAATTCTGGTGTGTTCTTTTCTTATTATTTCTTCCGCATTTAATTTTCGCTTCATTGCTTTTGATTGTGGTGAATCTTATTTTTGGATTTAAGATTGTGTTAGTTTTAAATATTGATTCTCCTCTCTATTTCTTTTTTTGCCTTGGGCCAGTTCATAAGGGGTCTAACATCCCTAACGAACTTTTAATTGGTATCAAAGAATTATTCATAAAATAAGTTTTTAAAAGCTTTTGAATTTTTGATCCATGGCTAACCTTTCCAATCGTAATATTGTGGAAGGATATTCAATCACCAGACCACCTTTGTTTGAAAATATTACTTTTTATTTTTGGAAAACTCGCATGTCTACATTTTTGCAATCGATTGATTTTTGCATGTGGCATATGATTTTTACTGGTTATTTATCACCGTCACGTATTGTTAATGGAGTTAAAATTGATATTCCTTTTAATCAGTGGAACAGGGAAGAACAAATCAATGCTCAATTGAATGCAAAATCTTTAAATTGCTTTTTCTGTGCTTTAAATTCTGAAGATTTTATGTCAGTATCCACATGCACTACTGGTAAGGAAGTTTGGGATAAACTATACACCATATAAGAAGGCACTAGTGAAATTAAGCAATCCAAGTTGAATATGTTAATGCATGACTTTGATTTGTTTTCCAAGAAACCTTTTAAAACGATCTTAGACATATATACCAGGTTCAATCAAATTGTAACATCATTGCATACCTTAGGAAAAGAATTTTGAAATTTTAAAAAAGTTAACAAAATTCTTTGTTGTTTACTTGAAAACTTTGATGCCAAAGTTGTTGTTATTTTTGAATCAAAAGATTTGAAAAAATATTCTATTGATAATTTGATTGTCTCACTCATTACCTACGAGCAAGGACTGGGTCAAAGACTTTTGGATGCAGGTGAAACGATTGTTCTAAAAGCTGAAGATACAGAAAGAGATAGCTTAGTTGGTGATGAATGTAATGACTTGTCAAGCAAATCACAAAGCTCACAAAAAGCATAAGCAAAAGTGGAAAAAAGGTAAAAATGATAAGGTTGTTCATATTTCTTCTAACATTATTTGCTTTCGATGTAGGAAGCCCGGACATATGAAAAATCATTGCCCTAATTTAAAAATTCTGCCTACTAAAGAAAAGGGCAAGGCAAAGCAAAATTTAAACTTGGGAAATAATGAAAGGCAAAAAATCTCATTGGCATATCTGGTTTCTGAAGCATCAGACCATGAGAGAGATAATGGTTAAAAGCCTTTCGTGTTTTTGTGTTGTGTTTTTGTTTTTATATTTTTCATTTTTATTTTGTGTTTTTGTTTTGTTTATTCTTTAAAATTTTTGTTCTCGTGATAATGTTTCTCTGATCAACTCACACATTCACTTTTCTAAAAATGAAAAATATACTTCTTATTTTTTCTTAAAATCTTTGATAAAGTTGTGTTTGACTTCTCTAAAATAGTCAAAGGAAACTCATATTTTTTACTCTTAATCTCTGTTTCCTAAAAGTGATTATTCTACTTTTGATTTAAAATCTTTTCATCTTTTAAATTAGTTTTTGAAACTAAATTTTTTATCTCCCTACATTTTATTTATCGCATAGGAATCTTTTGCAAGTTGTTGAATCTAACTCATAATTTTCTTAATCAAGAAATTTGCTTTGTCAATAGGATGGGTATATTTTTGTTTTTTAAGATTTAACAAATGTAGCATATTAAAAAAAAAAAAAGGCCAATGATGCCAAAAATAAAAGATGTGCAAAGACGCCAAATTGAAAAAATATAGTACACAAAGTGTATCAAAAGATGCGCAGTTTGCCAACCAAATGTCAAGAGGTATAAAATGAGCCCACAAAGTTTATTGCTTACCATTATTGTACTTCTTAAAAACTTAAGAAAACCCTTGATACTTTTGATACTTGAGTTTGAAAATCTTGATTCTTGATTCAATAATTCGTGCAGTGATCTTCTATTAGATATATTTTATGCAAGGAGTTTTTGAAAAATGAATATTTCTTTCTCTAATTTATTCCTTGATTTAGATATTGAATTAAAAAGTTTTTGAGCCTTTTTAAAGAACTTGAGTTTGGACTATCAAATTCTGAATTTCTAACCTTTTCTAGGCTATGCGTTATGAATCCAATTCTACTAAGTTTTTGATTAAAATCATGAGGTAACTTTTTCATTTTAAGAATATTTTGTTTTCACTAGATCAGGGAATGCTTTATCTTTTGTTCATTTTGTTTTTTGTTTGTGCCTCCTATCTTTTTGATAATGTCAAAGGGGGAGAACTTATTGTTAAATTTTTGTACTGTTGTCGTATTTGTATCTTTTTTTTTCAAAAAAATTAAAAACAACATAAATATTTTTATCTCCCCTATTTTTAAAAGTGTTATTCTAGTGAGGGGGAGATTAGGAAGAGTATTTACTTCTTTTGAAAATTTAAATTGAAATGTTTTGCCATCATCAAAAAGGGGGAGATTATTGCGAATCTGTTTCCATGGTTTATGATTTTGATGATAACAAACACTTTTATTTCTCTACGACAGCCTTATTTACTAACATTTCAGGACCACACGATCAGATTGCATTTTGGAACCAGCTCAAGATTTGGTATACTAGGTTTGAGTCAGTTTGTACACTTTTTCCTTTCTTGAGCCTATTGTATTTGGTGTGGCTACTGATACTTTATAACTTTGAAGATTTCTAACTAATCCCTATAGTTTACTATTTTTGGTATCATCATCCTAGACGATTTTATATCGTCTTGGACGATCAGTTCAAAAGTAAAAACCCTAATTAGGGCATCCTCATTAAAGAAGCCTTCGTTATGCAAAACACATCATCCTGGATAATTTTGTATCGGCCAGAACGATAGACTCAAAATAGAAAGAATCTACCACCAGATCTATTTAAGAAATACTTATTTTTGTACATCGTCACGGTGGATCGTCCAGGACTATAAAATATTGTCCTGGACGATCCAGGGCAATTTTTTCATAATTTCTCTGGAATTTAAGGAAAGTAATTATGACTTGATTTCACGGTCAAATCATCCTAGACGATCGCAAAATTGTCCGGGACAATATGCTGGATGATTGGACATCGGATAGCTTTTTTTCAGGGAGATGTTCAGGATGATATTCCATGATTTATACTGATCGTCCAGGACGATATATTATCGTTATGGACGTTATGAACAAATTTCTTATGATCATCTCAAATTGTCCCGGCTGATTGGGCTTAAATTGTGCTGATCGTATAGACGATATTAGTATCATCCTGGACGATAATGTCAGCAACTTGCATTAATGAGCTTGTTTTGAGCCTTTTTATTTAACAGATATCAAGGCACTTTTTAAAGTGTCTTTGGCAGCCATTGTAGCTTCGTTCTTGTGGGGGAAACTTGAAGAGAAAGCTTGAAAGTGAGTGAGGAACGGGTGAAGTCTGAGAGAGGGAGAAGATCCTGTGAGGTAGGACTCAAGGGAGTGTGGAGGGAGATTCCACACGGTTGCTCCGGCAGGCTTGCACCTTAATACCGTCGGATTCAAGGCTTGTCTCGAGGGAAGTTCACCAAAGAAGAAGATCTCTTTGGTTTCAAAGGACTCGGCGACTTCGCCGTTCCGAGGAAGGTGGAAGTGATTTTGTAAGGGCTTCTCCGCCTAGCTGTGGGGGCTAAAGGACAGACACTTATTTAGTGCAATACTTGGAGGGTGCCTCCAAGGCGTGGACATAGGTCAAGGTTTGACCGAACCACTATAAATCCAGTGTGTTCTTTTCTTATTATTGCTTCCGCATTTAATTTTAGTATCGTTGATTTTGAATGTGGTGAATCTTATTTTTGGATTTAAGATTGTGTTAGTTTTAAATACTTATTCACCTCTCTATTTCTTTATTAGCCTTGGGCCAGTTCATAAGGGGCCTAACATCCCTAACGAACTTTCACAAGAATCAAGGTAAAGCATGCTTAGAGTAACCATATAAAAATCCTCAAACTACTTCTTCCTTTCACAAAGCTCACCTTCTCCTTCTCCACTCTCAAAGATTTCTTATAGCTCTCTCACATAATTCCTTCAACAGTCAAATATTCCTCTTTGAAAAATAATTAAGAAAAGCTTTAAATATATGATCTTCAAAAACCCTAAATTTTTTATTTAGCTAAATCAAATCATACAATACGATTAATTCAAAAACCATATAAAATCTAGTATAATGGAATAGTCCCGGGATGAACTATTTAAATTTGTATACTTATCATAAATTATGATATGGAGATCTAACAGTACGATATGGAGATCATATAGTATGATTAGTTCAATTTCCTCTTGATCGTATAGGATGATTTTTGGGAGATGCGTATCATCTAGTATGATTGACACCATATAATAAAATTAGTATAAAAATCTAGCTTAAATTCAAGGTGATCATTGGGATGAAAGATTTTCATCTTTCCTATCATATAGTATAATCCATATCGAATAATACAATCAACCAAATAAATTAAATCTTATTTTTATTGACTAATTATTGACCTCATTTTTTATGAGGTCACTTTTAATTCCTCTTTGAGTTCTAGATCCTAGAATCTTCCAAGTTCATGGCCCTTAGGCTCAATCTAGATCTTAAACTCAATCCAAACCCAGAACCCTTAGACTCAAGGCTTAGGTCTTAAAGCCCTTTCTAAGTGATTTTTCCATCACTTTCAAACCTAGTCAATTAACATTCGATTCAGGGTCTATCAATTTCATATTGATGTGACATGTATCTAGTGTCAATCCTCCAAATTTGAACCCATTTGGAGGACTCTAACCCCAGAAACTTGATTAAAATTCAAAGGTTATAAAACTTTCAAATATTTACAATCAATGCCAGTGGACCTTTCACCTAGTGGAACTTGACCTTTGAGCCCTCTCCAGACCCTTTGATCACCTCTAATACCTTGATATTGATTTGTTGAACAATAGTCTGCATCTTTTTGGACTCAATTTGACCCATAATTGACTTAAGGCCAAAATGACCAAAATGTCCTTTAATGAGATTTTTGGACTTTTGGCCAAAACATGATTTGGTATGACCACCAACCTTTGAGATCTCTCTTTAATACTTCCAAATGACTCTTGAAATCCTTTTGACCCAATTCCAACCTTGGGTCAACTTGGTTGACCAAGTCAACCAAGTTTGACCAAATGACCCATACACTCTTTTCATTCAAACTCTTGGACCAAGATCATTTCAAATCCTTTTGAATCTAAGGGATGATTCCTTGGGCACCCAAGAGACCCCTCTTGGAGATCCAAGTCTTGGGCTCACTTGGGTTAGCCTTTTGGCTTGACCCAAGTGACCAGAGAGAGGTCTCCCTTGAGTCATCTCTCAACCTTAATCAAATTGAATCCAAATTAAGGTGTCATTGGGTCTCCCTTGACCTCAATGCACCTCCCTTGACCAGCCCAGCCCTTGGGCTCACTTGGGTCAAGAATTAGGCTAACATAAAGTGTCCAAAACTACTTGGGATTGATAAAATTCTTTTCCTAAGTCAAATCAATTGGATCAACACTTCCATTGGGTCTCCCACGACTCAATAAATCTCCCTTAACCAGCTCAGCCTCTGGCTCCACTTGGGTCAACAGTTAGGCTAACCCAAAGTGGCCAAAACCACTTGGGATTGAGCCAATCCCATCCCCTAATCCAAATTGAACTTGATCAACACCTCCAATAGGTGGCCCTAGGTCCAATACACTTCCTCCAGCCAGCCCATGCCTTAGGCTGACTTGGGTCAGGTTTTAGGCTAGCTCAAAGTAGCCAAAATCATATGAACCCAAGCCATCTTTGAATCCATATTAAATTGAACCTAATTTCCACTTGAATTGGGTGCACCAGACCCAGACCCACATCCCACATCAAGCCCAGGGTCTGGCCTGACCTGGGTTGAGCCAAAATCGACCTGAACTGAGAAAATTTGGATCAACCTGAGCCATCTTTTAATCCACATCAAATTGAACCTAATTTCCACTTGCATTGGGTGCACCAGACCCAGACCTACATCCCACATCAAGCCCAGGGTTTGGCCTGACTTGGGTTGAGCCTAATTTGATCCAAACTGAGCAGGTTTGGGTCCGATCAAGCCACCAAATCAATTTGAACCTCCCCAGGCCCAATTGAGCTCACCCTCGACTCCAGCATGTCTCCATCATGCTCTTCGGGTCAACCCAACACAAACCCCGGCCGACGGCTGTCAAAACCAATGGAGAATAAGCTACGGTGGTCCCCCCAGGATGATCCTAACCCAAAGCCTTCCAAAGGCTGTGGCTTGCCAGCTTAACGCTTGCGAGCCCTCTAGGATGATGTCCCCTTCCACCTGGCACCAATCTGCATCCCCTCTAGCTCAATCCTAGCCGTTCAAGCTCGTGGAAGGTGGCTGAATAGGCTTGAGCTCTCCAGACTTTGCCATTCGATCCCAGGCTTTCAAAATCACTCCTCAGAGCTCCTTCGACCTCCCAGTAGCTTCCCCCAGCTTCCCAGGCCATCCCTTTGATCCGTTCGAGCGAACCCCAGTGAAAGCTCTCGGCATCCTGCTCGAAGTCGCACCTCCGGCTGTCCTCCATTCTCGATGTCTGAAGGAGATCTGCTCTCCATCACCCCCTGAATCTTCCTGATAGAGAAGCTCATCTGTTGAGATCTTCTCTGTGGTAATCTTTCAATCCTGAGCTCCCAAGTTAGGTAGTTTGGCCAAGGAAACCTTGACCCTAGCAGATCTCGACCGTTGGATTGAAGGTTTCATCTATCCTGATCCTCCCAGTGAAATTTTATCGAAGTTCACTGATGGGATTGTCCGGATCATGATGGAGAAGGTTCACGAACTTGGGTTCACGCGGGAGGTTAAAGATGAAATCCTGGCCGTTGATTCTGATCAACGGCATGGATTAGATCCTGTGGTGTCAGAGTGCTTTTAATCCTAGCCATCCGATTATTCATCCGATGGCTACGGTTAATCCGACCATTAACATTCAACACCAATGATTTCCCATCCATTCACGGTACGCCGCGTGTAAAGCATCGGCTGACTGTGTAATGGCCAGATTAAATTTCACAAAAAATTAGGGAAACTTCAAAATTTTGTATCTCCCTGCACGCTTGACAAATTTCGGTGTTCTTAGGCTCATTGGAAAGGTCTCAGGGAGGCCTACAAAAGCCCTATAGTCTCAGGTCTTGGTTGCATCTGAGTTGAGTTTAATTTCAGTATCATTTTTTTATTAATTATTATAATTATTGCCTTATTTTAATTCCCTAGGACTTGGAATTTTGGAAGAATGAATTTGGGCATGCCCCTGACATGCTCAAATTTTTTCCTCCTTTGTTTAAAATGTTTAAGGGCATTAATGATCAACTTTGGATTCAAGGGTCATGGTTTGACCCTTAAATCCAAATTGAAACCATGACTTATACAATGAGACTTTTGTTGTGATTTTATGTGTGCTGATAATGTGTAGTATAGGGAGTTTAGAGCCACTGATTTTGCCCCAATCCAAGCCTAGGATAGCTCCCTAGGATTTTTTGAAGGTGACTTAGAGTTCACCTTAGGTGGTTTGGTTAGCCACCTTAGAGTATTCCACTTGAGCCCAAATCTGATGGGTTTAGGTCTTGGGATTAGGTGATTCCATGGTCAAAATTTCATCAGATTTGGAGCTCATTTGGTTCACCAAATAGGAGCCATAGTATTCCCCTTTAGAAATGGCCTTTAACCTTAATAAAATTCTAATAAATAACCATTAATTCATATAATTACTTAAAATACTCCTATCTGACCCTAATTGATCCCTTAATCAGTAAAAATTCAAATCCTATCAATTTAGCTTTATAATCCACCTTAATTTAATTTTAATTAAAATCAATGTTTAATCAATATTAATTATTTAAAAATCATTAAAAATCCCAAAAAATCTTTAAATACTTGATAATCTCTCATTAGATCTTCTCTGATCTTTGGGGTTTATTTCAAAAAGTTTAGGACTCATTTGGGTTCAAACCATTAAAAGGGACCCTTTAATTAAGTTAATTAAAAATTCTAGTAAATACCTTAACTTGTAAAATTCATTAGAAATGTAGAAAATTCCAAATTAAACAAACACAATGTCTAATAAATTTAATTAAAATCTAGTATTTTCTAAAAATTTCAAACCCTCAAAATCTGGTCCAAGTCAAAAAGTAAACATTTTGGTCAACCTTAGGTTAAAACGGGTCAAAACTTCTAAAAATCATAACTTTTGATAGAAAACTCAAAATTGAGTGTGCCACATGTCCAACAACTCTTAATTAGGTCAAGTATTTATTAAAAATCTGAAACCCTTAAGATTAACTCTAATTCTAAAAATCAATTTTTGACCATTTAGTTAACATATCCGGATAACCTTCTAAAATCTACTAACTCCCCCAAAAACCAAACCTCTTTAAGTAGGTTAATAAAATTCTCAACCAACCATTTAAAATCAGGAAACAACTCCCCTTAATATTAATCTATTCCTCTTAATTTCAACCAACTTAAATTAATTTAATCAACCCCGATTACTACTAGGTAACCCTGGCCTACAAGGCTATTAGCTTAGCCCCAAGGAAGGTGAAATAAACTTCATGGCCTCGGTGTGAAATAAAGGTAGTAATCAATTAACCCTTAAAATATATCTAAATAAAATTCTTAATATACTAATACTTAAATTCTGACAAAAATTCCCCTTATGCTTTAACAAACTCAGAATTTTAGACAATTTTAACTAATCACCCATCTTAGGATCTACCCCTGCCACACGACCTTCTACACACACTTTAGATGGTTTGCTAGGACAACCAACTCTAGATTTAGGTTAGGCCGGTGTTTACTTTACTGCTGTGTGCCGAATTTTCCTTAGTTTTCACTACATGTTGTGGATGAAATTGTTTTGCTGTGTCTGTTTACTTTTTTTGTATTCTGTGGATGGATTGATGTGTTTGGCGACTAAATTACCCCTAGGATAGGTACGATCTGGTTGTTCACACAGTTTTCTACAGGTGGCCACGCTCATGCAGGGCAATAAAAAGGGGCTACATTAATAAAATATAAATATATATCAATTATTATGAATGCTTGCATATGTGCTTTAGCTGCTATAGCCCCCAAATAAGAAGAGCGTGGACAGTGTGTTTACTTTCTTTTCTGTACATATATAACTGCTTGGGAATAAATATATTTTGATTTATTAACTTCTTAGGATAACATGCAGGTGAGTCTAGATTTTTATTTTCATATGAATGTAATTTGAATAATTGTTAAGTGTTGTGAAAGTTATTTTTTAGTTGGGATATATAGGTCCAGAGCTTGGACTCCGAAGAGAAAAGGATGCCCCTCAGGGTAGTACTCCTTTTCTATTTGGAGATCCAAATTTGGATCACACTTCTTCCCTACCCAAAGAGGAAAGAGTGACCTTCCCCTTAAACGAAGTGTCCTCTTATCCATTTGGGTAGCTTACTACGAAGAATCCAAGGAGCTTGAAGAAAAGGAACCCAAAGGAGAACAAGATTGAAGACTTGAAGACTGAGACTATCCCACTCAAAACTACTTGCATCATTACTAGGTTTAGAATCCGGGATGTTGTCAGTGGTGCCCAGCCACTTTACTTTCTGCAAGACCCTGGTTTGTAATAAGCAAGTAAACTTTGCCTATGGAGATTTATTAATTAATTTACTTTTATTTGATGTGTTGAATTGATTGCCTTTAGAATTGCCTAATTTTCTTAGTTTTTTGGCGTTTGTGTGTCGCTTTTATTTTCACCTGGACTCCTGAGGCTCGTGAGGGTGTGAAAAATTTTATATTCATAACTTTAAAGTCTAAAGTTTTAGTGTGTCTAAATAACATAGAAAGATAACGAATCTAGGGAATTAGCCGGGGATCGACCCTGGGATCGTATGCATATTTTTGCATTACTCTTTCCTTTTTTTAGACCCTTTTCGGCCCGCGGGTAGAGTCTGGATAGTCTGACCTATGAGGATGAGGTGTAGGACCTGGGGAAGTCCTGCCTTCTAAAAAATTATTTTCTAAGCCTATTTTTAAAATTTCAAGCATATTTGATTTGAAGTTGTCAACCAGCACGCATTGCATTAGAAATATACTTAAAGAGTAAAAAATTTAATTGCATTAGTCCTTAGCTTTTTTGCACCCAACATAAGTCAAAGGGGCCAATTAGGAAAATCTCTAGATGTCGGCCCCAACTATCCAAAACTTTAAATAAAACATCCCTACCACTCTTTCATAAAAGACCAGATTTATATATTTTAAATCTATTAGGTAGTTAGCTGGCTCTCCAATCCAAGCAGGGGTAAGTCCAGATTCTGCACAACATTAGTTAGGTTCGGATGACTGTGGTCCAGTGTCCAAATTAAATTTAGGATCCGGGGTAGATCTTTGATTATAAGACCCCAAACTTCGGGAATTTAATTCCAAATTTCTAATAAAATACTCAACTCTAATTAAAGCTTCATTTCGATCCTAAAACATAAAGCCCAACACTTAGATTAAGTTGGGACACTTCTGGATGGTTCCAGAATCCCTAAGTGTCCCCTACCTTTCTTCCCGTGACTCTATTAATAACTGCTCAATTTTTATCCATTTCCTTTTGAGTTTTCAAAATTCAACACTTTTTGATATCACTCCTAGAAAATCTAACAAAATTTTGCCACTATTTTAATCGAGAGTTTTCATAGGAGACTTCGTCTCCCTACGATGTAATTAACTACGAGGGCTTACGCTTGTAGGAGATTTGGAACCACACACACACCTGATTTTAAAATTAATTTTTCTAAAATCTTATTAGATTTCTTTGGGAAAAAGTCAAAAAATGATCGTCGTTATTACATTAGAAGGATTATCATTGAATGGTGTTATCTCCCTTCGGGAAGATACATCCTTCTTTGATAAGGCTTTGGATGTGAATTCGATGATCGTACTTCTTGAATATTATAATTAGATCTAGTTGAACTTCATTTTGTTCCCTCGAGGCCATACGACGTTCTCTTTATAATTCGGTCATAATATTCAAGATGAGTTTCATAATTCTAAGTCTAGACATCATTATGAAATTTTATTTTCATCCTTCGGGGTGACATAATTGTTTTTTAACTGGTCGATTCGACTTTAGAATTAGAATTAAACATTAACTTCAAAATCCCCAAAGAAAAATAATATTTTTTAAAACCAGCTTTCAAAATTCCACCAACAAAAAATGGCACGCCAGGTGGGACTAAATCTCTCTCTCCATCTTTAATAGTGGAGAAATTTTGTTTCATCAGTAGTTTTAACTATCATTTATTCTGTTGGTCCCTCTACCCATTTCTTCCTTGGGTAAGTGTGCCCAACATCTAAAATAAAATAAACATCAAAAAGAGAGGTCATACCTCCAATTCTTTTTTTTATATACTAATTGCTGGTTCTTATTTTGACCTTCTGCCCCCAGGCTAACCGGTGAGGCGATAGTGTCAAATCAGATATTTGGGATATCCTTCTCAATCCTGTGAATTTATAGTTAATAAACTTCTCATTCAACATATAAATTCTTAAGGTTGAAAGGAATTTAAAGACCCTTATCTTGGGTGCTTTGAAGTACATTAGTCTTAACCCCCTCACTTCCACTTTGACCTTTAGAGGTGAGGAGGGTTAGACTACTCACTTTACTTGAGTTCTCTCACGGTTCCATAAGCCTTCGGGCAAGGGGAAACTTCTTCCATTGTGTTTTGGAGTTTATGAGAAAACCCACTTTAAAGTTCTCAAAATTTGAAATCCCTTTTGAAAATTTTCTTCAAATTCCAAGTTGTCATATGTTACCCCATACGATCTCCTTGTGGGCTAACATATGTCAAATCTTTTTTTACAAATTCTCTCTTTTAGCATGTACCTAGTCTCTTCATCCCACTAATGTATGTTGGGTGATATTTTCTACCACTCAACATATGTTGGAGGGTTGAGATTATTTTACAAGCCTTAATTTTCAAAAAAAAATCTTTTGTCTTCCTCTTAAGAGAAATCCAATTCCAATCCTCTCTTTAACTTTCAAAAAAATTCAAATGGCTGGCCAATTGATTTTCTCTTTCGACCGAGAGCTGTCCTCAACTGTTAATGACCAAGGAAGCACTATCATCTTTGGGATGGGATTCAATACCCTTGAGCTCTCAATGGACGGACACCAGATAGTTAGTTTGGATGCCAGTAAGGAAGTTCCCCCATTGGTTGAGTTGATTGTGGGATCTGCACCTACCTTGCCAGTAGTCAGTGATGAGCATAAACAGTCTGAGCCAGTTGTTGAGCCCCCAACTGAAGTTAAATCTATTTTTAAGGAAGGGTCTAGTTCTGGACTTAGCTTTGTCACTAAGAATCAGAAGAAGAACTATTTGAGGAGACTTGGGAAGAAGATCTATAAGGCTAAGAGAGTCATACCTTTTAAGACTTTAGCTCAAGTAGAGCCTGAGGTTGCTGAGGAGCTACCTATTTCTGCTTCCTCTCCCCTCTTAAAGGGGAGTCACTTCTACCCCCTTAATTCTGCTCAAGGGGAGGAAAGGGCAGCTAGGATAGCCCATTCCCCACCATGCCCAGTCAACTACTCGACCAAGAAGACTCCGAAAGAAAAACACCTCCAGAGGACAAGGACATTAAGGAACATAATTCACACCTGTGCTGCACAGTCTGGGAAGACTAAGGAGGAGTATATGAAACAGTTAAAGGGAGTAATCTCACATCGCTTCCAGAACTAAGAGTTCAAAGAGGAAGTGTCTGAAGAAAAAAATTTGACCCCATAATCTGTTAGGAAAAATAAGAATTATATTAGACAGCCTGCTACTTCAGTGCTAGTTGATGGATACTCTTGGGTGCCACACCTTCCATCCTCTAAAATGGAAGGTATTGTGTTGACTGGGTCCGAGAGAGGCCACCGTTCTACTGGTAGACCCCTGGTACCCCCTCATAAACCTGTAAAGTTGGCCTCAGTGATTGTTAAGCCAAAAGGGGTTGAAACTCAAAAATCTGTATATGTTAAGGGCAAGAGACCCAAGTCTCCTAAGACGAAATTTGTGCCAAAAAGAATTAAGTTGGAGAGTCTGCCACCCCCTCCTAGAACTTCTAAGTTCATTCTGCAGCTCCAATGAGTTCCAATTAACCCTGCCCCAGTTCCAGTTGACTTGATTAATGTTCAGGCTAGTACCCCACTTGTTACAGTTAGCAGTCCTCCCACAACTAGTTTAGTTCAAGATCCAGTAGCCACTGCCACTACTGTCCCAGTTGATGATCTCCAAGATCTGAGTGTCGTTCCTAGGCTCCCTAGTCAGGTGTCTGAGGACCTTACCTTGTTAGATGTAGGAGCCATAACTTTACAAACTCATGCTTCGCCCGCCGAGGTATATGTCCCTCACCCTATAGAGGATGCCACTCTTCTATCTGCTAGTTCTGGGATAGTCGAAGAGGAGAGAACTGACCAGGATCTAAAGATGAAAGATGAACTAATTCTGGAACCTCAGTCGGATCCTAATCCAAAGATTATTGAAATCATTTCTCGATTGGATTCTGAAGAACTGTTTAACATGGCCGAGTATAAAGGATACTTGCCCCTCGATCCCAGGTCAATATGGGATAGACCGGTCGAGGAGGTAGTACAAGAGATAAGGAACATTTTATTGAATAGAAAAGGAATGGCCTCTTTTGACCTAGATATGGATGATCTCCTCAGAGATGAAGATGATTATGTTGGTAGCATTTGTATGGTTGAGACCAGGGGGTCTAATAAAGAAGCTGAACCTAGTAAGCATCGACCTGTTAGAGATGAGGATTCACCTGTTGTCCAGCCATATTCAGATAAGTCAATAAAAGCTAGAGATGAGGAGCATATAAGAAACTTGGAGACTCAACTAGCAGGCATGATGTCACAAGTTAGGGAAATACAAGAAAGGTTGGATAAATCACAACAAGAGTCCGCAAAAATTTAATAATCAACTCGAGAGATCACAGAAAAAGCTAAACGGGCATAATCTAGTTCCAAAAACCCCAAGTCAGCACATGTGATTCTTCCTTGCCCACCAGAAGCACCTCCAATTCAGCCCACAGTTTTTACCACTCCTCCAAATTCACCCCAGAAAGATATTAAACAACTGATTAAGGACCAGGTAAGGGAGGCCTTGGCCCTTTCATAAGGGACCGCGTCTATTCCAAAGGGTAGACCCTACCCCAAGGAATATGACTCAGTTCCTTATCCAAAGGGTTTTGTGCCACCATCATTTAAAATTTTCACCATAGTTGAAAACCCGAGACAGCACCTGGCCCACTTCCGAGCAAGTTGTTGCAATGCAAGAGGGTCAGATGCTCTATTGTTTAGTCAATTTGTAAGTAGTCTGTCCAGCATTACTTTTGAGTGGTATGCCGATCTGCCCAATGGTTCGGTAAGAACCTTTTGTGATCTAGAAAATCTTTTTCTAAAGAGATTTTCTGGAGCGCAACAATGCACCATTGTGGGTGATCTTGTTGTTGAAAAGCAAAAGTTGGGAGAGTCTCTAGTTGAATACATCTTGAGGTGGCAAAACCTCTTGATGAAGTGTGAACCCCAGTTACAAGAGCAACATGCCGTGGAAATTATTCTTAAGAACATTCATGGACCAATTGCTTTTCTCCTGAAGGGTTTCACTATTAAAACTTTTGAAAAACTTCTCAACAAGGCTAGCAATTTGCAGGAAGAGGCTCCTAGGATGTCATTCTTATGAGAGCAGTCTGAAGATAAGAAGGGTCCTAAGTTGGTGAAAACTTTTGAGAAGAAAGCTGTGGTCTCAGCAGTTGATAAGGGGAAGAGGCCGATTGTTAGTCAGACTAGCGTTCCACCTCCACCATAGCCGCCTCAGAAGCAGCCCTTTTAGATAGTTCCTCAGCCCTTTTCGATAGTTCCTCAGCATACTAGAGATCCTGCCTTCATCCCTTTTAAGGAGAGGTTGGAAAAATCTTACCCATTTAAGAGGGAGTCAGTGAGGAAGATCTTTAAGAGTCTATTAAAGAAGCCCGATTTCCAGTTGCCAGAGGCTAGGAGACCCGAGGATGAGAGTAAGAAAAAAGATCCCAAGTATTGCCCATACCACCGGATGCTTAGTCACCCAGTTGAGGACTGTATTGTGTTCAAAGATTGGTTTGAGAGGAACTACATCCAAGGTAACATTATAATTCCTAAAGAAAACTTGGTCGATCTAGAAAAGGCCTCAGTCAAAACTATCTCAGGTAATCTTCTTAACTCTTCTCTTTCTGTTGAAGATGGTTGGGGCATTGCTTTATCTCGGGCATTTAAAAAGTCAATTAACAAATCTTTTCATTTTTCTCAACAGCTGACTACGATAGCCCAGGTCCTGGTGTGGGAAGTTGACCTGGACGCTTCGTAGAAGGATGTTGAGCCACTTCCCTCTCTAGTAGTCGTAGGAACTACTGAGAAATATATAAAAGAAAAGAAAGATGATTTTTTAGAGAGGAAGTGTGTTGATGAGAGATGTATTAGAATGGCGGATGGTGGTGTTAAAACCCTTTCCTTTCTTTTTTTATCTGACTTTTATTTTGCCCCATCAAAGGCGAAGGGTCAAAAGATGAATAAAAAACATCATTCTACTTCTGTCTTAATGATTGGCCATGAATCTCAAATGCAAATTGATGACTCTCCTATTTTGAATCAAACTTCTAGTGAAAAAAATCTTGATGTTAATCAAACTGACCTTCCCGAGTCGACTAATTAAGAAGATATCGAATGTGAAACCTTATCAGAAAGTGATTTCCCCCAATTTAACTTTCAGGGAAGTCCTATCGAGATAGAGTTTTTAGATTCTAACTCTCTTTCAGGAAATAACGATCCAATGCCTACAGTAAGTGTAGACACCGCTCTAGTTTTCCCACCTGAGAATATCGAGCAGGTGCTACTCCGTGACGAAAAATTCTTACCTCCTAGGCTTCCCCCTCAGGACAAAGGCAAGCAATCCCCCTTCGAAGATCTAAATTCAAATTCCCCTCAATAATCTGAATTTCCTTTAATTCCTCTGGGTTTTGAGTCCGTCGTTCCTAATGTTCAATACAATGTTTTGGCCCATCTTAGGAAGTTACCAACTAAGCTAAATATTTATGACGCCCTCCTTCTTTCTAAAGAAATGAGGGAGTCTTTGGTCAAAGCGCTTCTTGACTTCGAGATTTGTTTAGCTTAGTTGGCTTCAACTTCACAAGATGAGGCCCTCTACTTCAAAGAGGTCCCTGGAGTTACCATTTTAGATGAAGATTTACTCTTGGGAACTACCGACCACAATCGTCCCCTTTACATTACTGTAGATGTTGGAAACTTCAAGTTATCAAGAGTCCTCTTTGATCCGGGTGCATCAGTCAATGTAATGAACATAAAGACCCTCGCTTATCTTAGAGTTGATACTAGCAAGCTTTCGACCGATAGGTTGGTGCTTCGTGGGTTCAATGAAAAGGGCGAGAGGGCTTTGGGTTCAATCACGTTACTATTAGAGATAGGAGGATTAAAAACTGAAGCTAAGTTTCATATAATTGATTCGACGACATCCTTTAACGCTCTTCTAGGTAGACCTTGGATTCATGAATATAGAATGGTTATATCTACCCTACACCAATGCGTCAAGTTCCAACGATATGGCATTGAACATGTGATTAAGGGTGATCTGCAACCGTTATCGATTTAAGAAATTGGGATCTACAAAGATGCTTCATATTTCATTCCAGAAAGATCCTCGTCCCGTTCTAAGTTAGAGATCAAAGATGAGGAGAAAGTGGTTGGACAAAAATCCAATCAAGAGAAAGAAAAATATAAAATTACCAATCAAGAAATGACACAATCGAGTAGTGAAGATGAATCTGATATCATTGTCTTTAGGCCTCCGAACACATTACCCCAAAGAGGTGGGAGGATGGCTTTAAGGGCACGAGGTCGGGGTCGTGCTTCATTAGATAGGAGAGCAGCATCTGTATATATTATCTTGGAATCAGATTCTGATGGTGAATTAGAAAATCAAGGTGTTTCCCTCTCTCTCGATTATAAGAATACAAATGCTCCTCCAAAATTTGATCTCACCTTAGACCAGGACAGTGACCCTGATGAAGATATCTTAAAAGTCAAAGGTGACGAGCCTGAATTAACAATGTACGAAAAGCTTAGTAGGAGGATTGAGGCCCTTTCTCTGACCCCACTATCGGCTGGCAGGATTGTAATGTTAGAAGTTAAAGTGGCCTCCAACCTGAACGGTGAAGTAAAGAAAGTCCATAATTTCTTCCCTGGCTCCTCCTCCGTAAGGGATGAAGGTGATGTAACCCTTGAGGAGGCAGATTTTAATGAATTAATGGAACCTTTCGGCTACTTTCCTGTTTGTGTAAAAAATACTTTCTCTAAAGGTTCTGTACCATACCCGATGGACTAAGGGTCAAACTAGATACCACGAGAATATTTGGCAAAAAAAATTAAAAAAAAATCCAACAAGTGGTATCGGCTTTGGAACTGTTAGTTCATTTGATGACGATGAGTATTGCCTAATGATAACTTACCATCTTGAATCTCCAAATGTCCCTATGGATCCCTTCTGTCCCCTGGATGGGCTCTATTTGGAGACTTTAGTCCATCCCTATGACCTTCAAGTTTGGGATGCACCCCCTGAATTCGAAGAGGAAATTAAATCAACAGTCGATGAGTTAAGATAAATTAACCTGGGAACCGATGATGAACCCCGCCCCATTTTCATAAGTACTATGTTGAGCGAGAGTGAAACCCAAGATTTAATTTAATTATTGTCCGAGTTCAGGGATTGCTTTGCTTGGACATATGATGAAATGCCGGGTTTGCCCGCTGAGGTAGCGGTCCACAAACTTGGAGTTCAGCATGATGCCATTCCTGTTAAATAAGCTCCTTGACGCATGCGCTTAGAGATCAAGCAACAAGTCATTTCTGAAGTTAAAAAATTGGCCGAAGCTGGGTTCATTCGAGAGGAACAATACCCCTCTTGGGTGGCCAGCATCATGTCAATTCGAAAGAAAAAACGGTCAAATTCGGATTTGTGTCGACTATAGGGATCTGAATAAGGCAAGTCTTAAAGATGAGTTCCCCCTACCAATACCTGAACTTATGGTGGACATTGCCTCCTCACATGTTATTTTCTTGTTTATGGATCGTTCATCGGGTTATAACCAAATCAAGATGGCCCGAGAAGATGAGAGAAATACTGCATCCAGAACCCCTATATGAATCTTTTGTTATAAGGTGATGCCATTTGGCCTGAAGAATGCTGGGGCAACCTACTAGCGGGCCATGACTCACACCTTTGATGACTTAATCCACAATCAAGTTGAATGCTATATTGATGATTTAGTTGTCAAGAGTAAGGTCAAAGAGGCTCACATATATGATTTAAGAGTTGTATTTGAACGGTTGCGCCGCTACGATTTGAAAGTTAATCCCTTAAAGTGTGCCTTTAGTGTCACTTCGAGAAAATTCTTAGGATTCGTGGTGAGGAACCGAGAATTAAGATCGACCCTACTAAAATTGAAGCCATCTTAGATATGCCACCTCCTAAGATCCTTACTCAGTTAATGTCTCTACAAGGTAGATTAGCATATATAAGGAGGTTTATTTCTAACCTTTCCGGGAGATGTCAACCCTTTTTTGTCCTTGTGAAGAAAGATACTAAGTTCGCATGGGACGAGAAGTGCCAGAATTCCTTTGATGATATTAAACAATACCTTTCCAACCTGCCAGTTCTGGCAGCCCCAATTCTGGGGAAGCCATTAATCCTTTACACTACGGCCTTAGCAAGTCTTTAGGTGCCTTGCTAGCTCAAGTCAACGACAAAGGGAAAGAGAATACTCTCTATTACCTTAGTCGAAGACTTCTCTCTACAGAAATTCGATACCCATCAATCGAGAAGCATTGCCTTGCTTTAGTTTTTGCCGCCCATAAGCTAAGGCATTATATGCTTTCTCACTCAATTAGTTTGATTTTGAGAGTTAATCCTTTGTAGTATCTTATGACCCGACCTACGTTATCGGGACGTTTAGCCCGCTGGTCTATGATACTACTCCAATTTGAGATTACTTTCATTCCCCTCCATGCTATAAAAGGGCAGGCCGTTGCTGACTTTCTAGCAGCCCACCCACTGCCAGCAGATTCTCTTTTGAACCATGATTTACCAGATGAACAAATCATGAGTTTGAGGGAATCTGGAGAGGCCATCTGGGAACTATACTTTGATGGTGCAACATCCTCTCGCCGGCATGCAACCCAACAATCTATAAACCCCGGAAAGGCCGGAGTTAGCTTAATTTTTATAACGTCAGAGAAGGGGATGATGCACTTTTCCTACCACTTGTAGGAGCCTCGTACAAGTAACGAGGCTGAATATGAAGCTCTAATAATTGGTTTGGAACTTGCAATTTTTATGGAGATTAAAGTGATTAAGATCTTTGGTGACTCTCAATTGGTAATTAACCAAGTTGTCGGAACCTATAAGGTCTTAAATCCTAATCTCTTGAAATATCACCAGTACACACTTCACTTGTTTGAACAAATTCCTATTATCACTCTGTATAGGGTTCCCGTGGAAACAATTCTACGACGGATGCCTTAGCAAAACTTGCAAAGGAATTCGCATGCCCGGAGAAAGATTTCATCCCTATAGAGATTCAGGGTCGCAAAGCCCTCTCTCCCATAGATTTGGAATATATCAGTAAGAAACCTTTCCAAGTCCTTTCTGCCTCTTCAATAACTGATGAGGAAGGTGATTGGAGATGACCCTTAATTTACTACCTTCAAGAAGGGAAGCTTCCCCAAGATAAATCCCTTTCCAATCAGATTAAGAAATGTGCCATATCTTATGCACTAGTCAATAATTCATTGTACCGCTGATCATTCGATCAGATGTGGCTACGTTGTTTAGACAAATGAGAAACCCTGAAGATTGTTAATGAAGTGCATTCGGGATTGTGTGGTGCACATCAATCAGATCAAAAATGAAATTGAAAATCAAAAGACTTGGGTATTACTGGCATACAATGATTGATGATTGCATAAATATTACAAAGCACTGTCATTAATGTCAGGTCCATGGTGTGGTTTTACATCAGCCACCAAATGTGTTACACCCTACGATAGCCTCGTGGCCCTTTGAGAGTTGGGGCATGGATATCATCGGGCTGATTGACCCTCCTTCTGTGAGAGGTTATCATTTCATATTTAGCTTCAACTGGTTACTTCTCAAAGTGGGCGAAAGTAATTCCCCTGCGTAATGTAACATCCCACCATGTGTTAAAATTCTTTCGTGACCATATCGTATATCAATTTAGCGTGCCCCATAGAATCATATCCGATAATGGGTCCGCGTTCAATTCTACAAAAATCATAGTTTCGTAATACGTCATAATATTGATTGGAGATACTCAACGATCTATTACCCCCGGGCAAATGGATTGGCTGAGGCAACAAAACTTTGGTGCTAATGATTAAAAAGACCCTTGATGACAATAAACGACAGTGGAATGAGAGGTTGGTGGAAGCTTTGTGGGCTTATCGTACCACTTATAGAACTCCGACCCAATCCCCCCCATTTGCACTAGTGTATGGATCTAAGGCCGTTCTACCCTTGGAAATACAAATCCATTCGCTCAGAATTACAGTTCAAAATCAAATTATGAATGAACAAAATGCAAAACTATGATTAGAAGAGCTCAAAGGCCTTGAAGAGCGATGTCTCCAAGCTCAACAAAGTCTAGAGCTGTATAAATCCTGTATGGTTCAAGCTCATGATAAGCTAGTGCAACCTAGGACCTTCCAAGTGGGAGACTTGGTATTGGTCCTTCGGAGGCCTATCTTAGCCCATCGAAAGTTGGATGGCAATTTTGAATCGACTTGGGTGGGACCTTCATTATAGAGACTGTCTACGAAGGAGGCTCATATCAGCAGGTGGATTGTAAGGGAAATCACCCAATGTTACCTGTCAATGGGTGTTTCCTTAAGAAATATTATGCTTGATGTAGCTCATTTTATCAATCAATAAAATTTCCTTTTTGACTTACAACTTTGCTCTGGTTCTTTTACGTTCTCCTACTTCTTAATGCATATTTACCTTTTTCTTAAGGTTAGGTCCTTCCTTCCCTTAGGATTACACTCTCTAGTGCTGGAGTACGCCCTCTGTGGCACCATCCTAGTTTGCCAGTTTTGGTCCGCTGTATGGAGCAAGCTTCCTCCCCACACGACCATCACAGTTAATCTGCCTATTTGGAGTAAGTCTTCTATCAGCATCCTATAGTCCTAAGGTTGGGTGATTCCCTTCCTTAGACCCAAGGTCAGGTATTCCCTACCTTGGTTTCCCAATTAATTTATCCATTTGGTGTCTTCTATCAGCATACTATGGACCTAAGGTTGGGTAATGTCCTTCCTCAGACCCAAGGCTAGGTATTTCCTACCTTGGTTTCCCAGTTAATTTGTCTACTATGAGTAAGTTTTCTATCAGCATCTTGTAGACCTAAGGTTGGGTGATGCCCTTCCTTAGACACAAGGTTAGGTATTCCCTACCTTGGTTCCCAGTTAATCTGCCTATTAGGAGTAAGTCTTCTATCAGCATCTTATAGGACAAAGGTTGGGTGATGCCCTTCCTTAGACCCAAGGTTTGGTATTCCCTACCTTGGTTTCTAGTTAATCTGCCTATTAGGAGTAAGTCTTCTATCAGCATCCTATAGGCCTAAGGTTGGGTGATGCCCTTCCTTAGACCTAAGGTTAGGTATCCCCTATCTTGATTTTCAGTTAATTTTTCTATTAGGAATAAGTCTTCTATCAGCATCCTATATTCCTAAGGTTGAGTGATGCCCTTCCTTAGACCCAAGGCTAGGTATTCCCTACCTTGATTTCCTGGTTGAATTGTCCCTTTGGAGTAACTCTTCTATCAGCATCTTATGGACCTAAGGTTGGGTGATGCCCTTCCTTAGACCCAAGGTTAAGTAATCCCTACCTTGGTTTTTCAGTTATCTTGTCTACTAGGTGTAAGCCTGCTATCAGCATCGTGTAGGCATAAGGTTGGATGATTCCCTCCCATACACTCTTAAGTTTTATTCAAAGTTTCCATTTGGTCAACGCCAATGTGTGTAGCAGAAGTTCCTTCTACTACACACATTGGGTGTCCATTTGTTGACCTCATTTCTGTATAAGGTCACTTTTAATTCCTCCATGAGTTTTAGATCCTAAGATCTTCCTTGTTCCTGGCCCTTAGGCTCAATCCAGATCTTAAACTTAATCCAAACCCAGAATCTATAGACTCAAGGCTTAGGTCTTAAAGCCCTTTCTATGTGATTTTTCCATCACTTTGAAACCTAGTCAATTGACATCCAATTTAGGGTCTATAAATTTCATATTGATGTGACATGTCTCTAGTGTCAACCCTCCAAATTTGAACCCATTTGGAGGACTCTAACCCCAAAAACTTAATTAAAATCCATAGGCTGTAAAACCTTCAAATATTTACAGTCAATATCACTGGACCTTTCACCTAGTGGAACTTGACCTTTGAGCCCTCTCCAGACCCTTTGATCACCTCTAATACCTTGATAATGATTTTTTGAACAATAGTATACATCTTTTTGGACTCAAATTGACCCAGAATTGACTTAAGGCCAAAATGACCAAAATGCCCTTTAAGGGGATTTTTGGACTTTTGGCCTAAACTTGATTTGGTATGACCACCAACCTTTGAGATCTCTCTTTAATGCTTCCAAATGAATCTTGAAATCCTTTTTACCCAATTCCAACCTTGGGTCAACTTGGTTGACCAAGTCAACCTAGTTTGACCAAATGACCCATACACTCTTTTCATTCAAACTCTTGGACCAAGATAATTTCAAATCCTTTTGAATCCAAGGGATGATTCCTTGGGCACCCAAGAGACCCCTCTTGGAGATCCAAGTCTTGGGCTTACTTGGGTTAGCCTTTTGGCTTGACCCAAGTGACCAGAGAGAGGTCTCCCTTGAGTTATCTCTCAACCTTAATCAAATTGAATCCAAGTTAAGGTGTCCTTGGGTCCCCCTTGACCCAATGCACCTCCCTTGACCAGCCCAGCCCTTGGGCTCACTTAGGTCAAGAATTAAGCTAACCCAAAGTTTTCAAAACCACATGGGATTGAGCCAATTCTTATCCTAAGTCAAATCAGATTGGATCAACACTTTCATTGGGTCTCCCACGACTCAATACATCTCCCTTAACTAGCTCAGCCTCTGCCTCCACTTGGGTCAAGAGTTAGGCTAACCCAAAGTGGTCAAAACCACTTGGGATTGAGCCAATCCCTTCCCCTAATCCAAGTTGAACTTGATCAACACCTCTAGTAGGTGGCCTTAGGTCCTATACACTTCCTCTAGCCAGCCCATGCCTTAGGCTGACTTGGGTCAGGTTTTAGGCTAGCTCAAAGTAGCCAAAACTATATGAACCCGAGCCATCTTTGAATCCAGATCAAATTGAACCTAATTGCCATTTTCATTGGGTTCACCAGACCCAGACCCATATCCCACATCAAGCACAGGGTCTAGCCTGACCTGGGTTTAACCTAAATCGACCCGAACCGAGCAGATTTGGATCAACCCAAGCCATTTTTGAATTCAGATCAAATTAAACCTAATTACCACTTTCATTGGGTGCACCAGACCCAGACCCACATCCCACATCAAGCCTAGGGTCTGGCCTGACTTGGGTTGAGCCCAATTTGACCCAAATCGAGTAGGTTTGGGTCTGATCAAGCCACCAAATCAATTAGAAGCTCTCTAGGCCCAATTGAGCTCACCCTCGACTCCATCATGTCTCCATCCTGCTCTCCCAGTCAACCCGACCCAAACCCAGGCCGGCGGCAGTCGAAAATAATGGAGAACAAGCTCCGGTGGTCCCCCCAGGTCGATTCTGACCCAAAGCCTTCCAAAGGCTGTGGCTCGCCGGCTTGATGCTCATGAGCCCTCTGGGACAATGTCCCCTTTCACCTGGCACCAATCCGCAACCCCTCCAGCTCAATCCTAGACATTCAAGCTTGCGGGAGGTGGCTGAATAGGCTCGAGCTCTCCAAACTTTGACATTCGATCCTAGGCTTTCAAAATCACTCGCCAGAGCTCCTTCGACCTCCCAGCAGCTTTCCCCAGCTTCCCAGATTGTCCCTTATATATGTTTGAGAAAACTCCGGTGAAAGCTCTCGGCATCCCGCTCGAAGTCGCACCTCCGGCCGTCCTCCAGTCTCGACGTCTGAAGGTGATCTTCTCGCCATCACCCCCTAAAGCTTCCTGATAGAGAAGCTCATCCGTTGAGATCTTCTCTGCGGTAATCTTTCAATCCCGATCTCCCTAGTTAGGTATTTTGGCCAAGTGTGAAAGAAACCCTCACCCCAACGGATCTCCACCGTTGGATTGAAGGTTTCATCTATCCTGATCCTCCCTGTGAAATTTCATTGAAGTTCGCAGGCAGGATCGTCTGGATCACACCGGATAAGGTTCACTGTCTCGGGTTCGCGTGGGAGGTTGAAGATAAAATCCTGGCCATTGATTCCGATCAACAGCACGGATTAGATTCCGCAGTCTCAGAGCGCTTTTAATCCTACTCGTTCGATTATTCATCTGATGGCTACGGTTAATCAGACCGTTAACAGTCAATGCCAATGGTTGCCCAGCCAATCATGGCACGTCGTGTGTAAAGCGCCAGCTGACTATGTAATGGCCGGATTAAATTTCATAGAAAATTAGGGAAACTTCAAAAATTTGTATCTCTCTGCACACTTGACCAATTTAGGTGTTCTTAGGCTCATTGGAAATGTCTCAGGGAGACCTACAAAAGTCATATGGTCCCAGGTCCTTGTTGCATCTATATTGAGTTTAATTTCAGTATCATTATTTTCTTAATTATTATAATTATTACTTTATTTTCATTCCCCAGGACCTGGAATTTTGGGAAAATGAATTTGGGCATGTTCCTGACTTGCCCAAATTTTTCCTCCTCTGTTTAAAATGTTTAAGGGCATTAATGATCAACTTTGGATTCAAGGGTCATGGATTGACCCTTAAATCCAAATTGAAACCATGACCTATCCAATAAGACTTTGGTTGTTATTTAATGTGTGCTGATGATGTGTAGTATAGGGAGTTTAGAGCCACTAATTTTGCCCTAATCCAAGCCTAGGATAGCTCCCTAGGATTTTTTAAAGGTGACTTAGAGTTCACCTTAGGTGGTTTGGTTAGCCACCTTAGAGTATTCCACTTGAGCCCAAATTTGGTGGGTTTAGGCCACAGGATCAGGTGATTCCATGGTTCTAACTAAACCAGGTTTGGAGCTCATTTCGTTCACAAAATAGGAGCCATAGTATTCCCCTTTAGAAATGGCCTTTTACATTAATAAAATTCTAATAAGTCACCATTAATTCATAAAATTCCTTAAAATACTCCTAACTAACCCTAATTGATCCCTTAATCAGTAAAAATTCAAATCCTATCAATTTAGCTTTATAACCCACCTTAATTTAATTTTAATTAAAATCAATATTTAATCAATATTAATTATTAAAAAATTATTAAAAATCCCAAAAAAATCCTTAAACATTTGATAATCTCTCCTTAGATCTTCTCTGATCTTTGGGGTTGATTTCAAGAAGTTTAGGACTCATTTGGGTTCAAACCATTAAAACGGACACTTTAATAAAGTTAATTAAAAATTCTAGTAAATACCTTAACTTGTAAAATTCATTAGAAATTGTAGAAAATTCCAAATCAATCAAACTCAGAGGATAATGAATTTAATTAAAATCTAGTATTTTCTAAAAATTTCAAATCCCAAAAATCTGGTCCAAGTCAAAAAGTCAACATTTTGGTCAACCTTAGGTTAAAACGGGTCAAAACTTCTAAAAATCATAACTTTTGATAGAAAACTCCAAATTGAGTGTGCCACCTATCTAACAACTCATAATTAGGTTTAGTATTTTTTTTAAAAATCTAAAACCCTTAAGATTAACTCTAATTCTAAAAATCAATTTTTGACCCCTTAGTTAACATATCCGGATAACCTTCTAAAATCTATTAACTCCCCCAGACTCCAAACTTCTTTAAGTAGGTTAAAAAAATTCTCAAACAACCCTTTAAAACCAATAAACAACTCCCTTTAATATTAATCTATTCCACTTAATTTCAACCAACTTAAATTAATTTAATCAACCCCGATTACTACTGGTAACCCAGGCCTACGAGGCTATTAGCTTTGCCCCAAGGAAGGTGAAATAAACTTCATGGCCTCGGTGTGAAATAAAGGTAGTAATCAATTAACCCTTAAAATCTATCTAAATAAAATTCTTAATATACTAATATTTAAATTCTGACATGAATTCCCCTTAAGCCTTAACAAACTCAGAATTTTAGACAACTTTAACTAATCACCCATCTTAGGATCTACCCCTGCCACACGACCTTCTACACACACTTTAGATGGTTTGCTAGGACAACCAACTCTAGATATAGGTTAGGCCAGTGTTTACTTTACTACAGTGTGCCAGATTTTTAGTTCATTTCACTGCATGTTGTGGATGAAATTACTTTTTTGTGTCTGATTACTTTTTCTGCACTATGTGGATGGATTGATGTGTTTGGCGACTAGATTACCCCTAGGATAGGTACGATATGGATGTTCACATAGTTTTGTACAGGTGGCCACGCTCATGCAGGGTAACAAAAGGGGGCTAAGTTAATAAAATATATATATATATATCAATTGTTATAAATGCTTGCACAGGTGCTTCAGCTGCTAAAGCCCCCAAATAAGAAGAGCGTGGCCAGTGTGTTCACTTTCTTTTATGAACATATACAACTGCTTGGGAATAAATATTTTTATTTATTAACTGCTTAGGATAACTCTGTAGGTGAGTCTAGATTTTTATTTTCATATGAATGTAATTTTGAATAATTATTAAGTGTTTTGAAAGTTAGTTTTGAGTTGGGATACATAGGTCCAAAGCTTGGACTCTAAAGAGAAAAGGATGCTCCTCAGGGGAGTACTACTTCTCTATTTGGATATCCAAATTTGGATCACACTTCTTCCCTATCCAAAGAGGAAAGAGTGACCTTCCCCTTAAAGGAAGTGCCCTCTTATCCATTTGGGTAGCTTACTACGAAGAATCCAAGGAGCTTGAAGAAAAGGAGCCCAAAGGAGAACGAGATTGAAGACTTGAAGATTGAGACTATCCCACTCAAAATTGTTGAGTCCAGTAATTAGGTTGTTAAGCCTAAGTAAATATCCCACGGCTACCAAGAGGGGGGTGAATTGGTAGTTTTAAAAATTTTAAACCCTCTTAATGATAAAGTTGATCCGAAATAAAATTTTCTTTTAAAGTTTGTAGAAAAATATTTTTCAACCATAGAGTTGTTAAAACTGAAATTTAAAGTGCGGAAACGTAAAAGCAATAAAGTAAATGACACCAGATTTATAGTGGTTCGGTCTATAACCAGACCTACATCCACTCCTCAGAGGCACCCTCTGAGTATTGCACTAATACCACAAAGTGACTCTCCTTTAGCACCCACAGCAAGGCGGAGAAGCCTGTACAAAACACTCTTTCACCACTACCCGGTGCGGCAGAGAACCGTCGTCCTTTTACACAATCCACAGTGCTGGCAGAGAACCGTCGTCCTTTTACACTCTCCTAGTGTGGGCAGAGAACCCTACGGCTATTCACACTCTCCAAGTGTAGGCAGAGAACCTTCGTCCTTTTACACTCTCCTAGTGTGGGCAGAGAACCCTTCGTCTGTTCACACTCTCCAAGTGTCGTCAGAGAACCGGATCTCCTTGACTGATCTTCTCACAAGAATCTAGAAGGAAGAAAGAAAAGAGTGAAGAAATCCAATTTCACAAGTAGAGACTCTTACCTTAGTAATCCAAGTGAAGCCTTCTCGCTCCAATGGTAGGAATCCTCCTTTGAATGCTCTCTTCCACTCTCTCCTTGGCTATTCTCTCAAGAGGCATGAAGATCAAATGACAAAAAGATTGGGTGGCAGTCTAATTTGGACTATTTATACAAAAGACATGAAAAACCGCCCAAAAACTGCAAGTTTCCAATTCTGTACGTAGTGGATCGTCCTGTACGATCATGGATCGTCCTGGACGATTTTACTTAAACGATCTGAAACGACCCAATTTGTATATGTGTACGAAATGACTTCGTACAGCTGATCGTCCTGTACGAACTAGGTTCGTCCAGTACGAACGGTTATTATAAGGTCGGTTCTAGAAACTGCTAAAAACTGTCCTAAGTCGGTTTATCGTTTGGACGAAAATATGTTCGTCTGGACGAAAATTTTCCAGAGAGCCGATCGTCCTGGACGATTATTTATTTCGTCTGGACAAAATTTTTCCAGAGGACCAATCACCGCGGACGATAATTTGTTTTCGTCTGGACAAAAAATTTTCAGAGACCCGATCGTCCTGGACAATAATTAATTTTGTCTGTACAAAAATTTTCCAGAGGACCGGCAAAATTCGTTTGGACGAAAATTTTACAGAGAACCCATCGTCCGGGACGATAATAAAATTTGTCCTGGACGAATAGGACTTAGAAAAAATTTTCTCGAGCAAGTTCCTATTCGTTCCAAGTGCTCAATAGGAGATAACTGACAGATCGTCCAGTACGATAAATATCGTCCTGTACGATCAGTATAGAATTTTAAGATCTCCTTATTTGTGTGTGTGAGATTTTATTCACTCAATTACAATCACTCCCTTTCAAAATTAATTCAAAGAAAATGCAAACTTCAAATAAACAAAATATCTCATGTTGAATTTGATTTGAAGTTATCGTAGTCTTGAGTCTGATTTTCCTGAAATGTTAGTACACACAAGAGCAAATGCAAATCTTCTAAAATTGTTAGGAGATAACTATACATTTGAACAATAACGTTTGGAATCATCAAAACTACATAAGTTGCACAAATATAAATCATTCAAATAGCAACTATTCAAACAAAAACTACTTGCGTCATTACTAGGTTTAGAATCCGGGTGGTTGTCGGTGGTGCCCGGCCACATTACTTTCTGCAAGACCCTGGTTGTAATAAGCAAGGCAACTTTGCATATGGACATTTATTGATTAATTAATTTATATTTAATGTGTTGAATTGATTGCCTTTAGGATTGCCTTCTTTTCTAAGTTTTTTGGCATTTGTGCGCTGCTTTTATTTTTGCTTGGACTAGTGAGGGTGTGAAAAATTTTATATTCATAACTCTAAAGTCTAAAATTTTAGTGAGTCTATTAATATAGAAAGATAACGAATCTAGGGAATTAGCTGGGGATCAACCCCGGGGTCGCATGCATATTTCTGCATTACTCTTTCCTTGTTTTAGACCCTTCCCAGCCTGCAGGTAGAGTCCGGATTGTCACACCTATGAGGACGAGGTGCCGGACCTGGGGAAGTTCAGTCTTCTAAAAAATTATTTTCTAAGCCTGTTTCTAAAATTTCAAGAATATTTGATTTGAAGTTATCAACCAGTATGCATTGCATTATAAACATACTTAAAGAGTCAAAAATTTAATTGCATTAGTCCTTAGCATTTTTGTGCCCAACATAAGTTGAAGGGGCCAATTAGAAAAATCTCTAGATGTCGGCCCCAACTCTCCAAAACTTTAAATAAAATGTCCCTACCACTCTTTCATAAATGACCAAATTCATATATTTTAAATCGCTTAGGTGGTTAGCTGACTCCCCAATCCAGGCCAGGGTAAGTCTAGATTCTGCACTGCATTAGTTTGGTTCGAACGACTGTGGTCCAGTGTCCAAATTAGATTTAGGATTCGGGGTAGATCTTTAATTATAAGACCCCAAACTTCAGGAATTTAATCCCAAATTTCTAATAAAATGCTCAACTCTAATTAAAGCTTCATTTCAATCCTAAAACATAAAGCCCAACACTTATATTAAGTTGGGACACTTCTGGATGGTTCTAGAATCCCAAAGTATCCCCTAACTTTCTTCCCCTGACTCTGTTAATAACTGCTCAATTTTGATCCATTCCCTTTAAGTTTCTAAAATTCATCTCTTTTTGATATCACTCCTAGAAAATCTAACAAAATTTTGCCACTATTTTAATCGAGAATTTTCATAGGAGACTTTGTCTCCCTACGATGTAATTAACTACGAGGGCTTGCACTCGTAGGAGATTTGGAACCACACACGCACCTGATTTTAAAATTAATTTTTCTAAATCTTATTAGATTTCTTTGGGAAAAAGTCAAAAAATGATCGTCGTTATTACATTAGAAGGATTATCATTGAATGGTGTTATCTCCCTTCGAGAAGATACATCCTTCTTCGATAAGGCTTTGGATGTGAATTCGACGATCGTACTTCTTGAATATTATAATTGGATTTAGTTGAACTTCATTATGTTCCCTCGAGGCCATACGAAGTTCTCTTTAGAATTCGGTCACAATATTCAAGATGAGTTTCATAATTCTAAGTCTGAACACCGTTATGAAATTTTATTTTCATTCTTCGGGGTCTTATAAATTTTTTTAACGGGTCGATTCGACTTTAGAATTAGAATTAAACATTAACTTCAAAATCCCCAAAGAAAACTAATATTTTTCAAAACCAGATTTCATAATTCCGCCAACACTAATCATGGGATTAAATTATATATGTTTTCAAATATCATAATGAATAAACGACATCATATAGAATGATCAGTTCAAAATAAATAAATTGAAATTCTTATTTAAACTTGATTGGTGGCTAGGGTTTTCAATTTAAACAGATCGCACATTATGATTACTTCAAAAACATTAAGTATATAATTAATTGTTTTAATTTTTTTTTAATAACAATAATTATAATGATGGTGATGAAAATTTAATCCAATCATTCTAATATCAACCATAACATTTTCAACATGCAATTTTTAAGAAAATAAATTGTAGAAAAGTAAAATGTGGAAAATAAAATTAGAATGAGCACACTAAAATTTTATAGTGGTTTAATCAAATAATGACCTATGTCCACTTGTCGAGGTCCTCCACTCCAGGCGTTACACTAACTCTTAGTGTCTCTCCTTTAGCTCTCAAAGCAAGGTGAAGAAGCCCTTAGAAGAATCACTTCCCCCAACCTTCTGTGGCAGAGAACTGAAATCATTTTCACCCTCCTGTTGAGGAAAAGAACCTTGGAAGCTAATTTCACCATCATGTTGAAGGCAGTGAATCTAGAAGTTTTTTCACCATCCTAGTGAAGATAGGGTACCTTGCAATCCTTTTTTACCCTCCTGGTGAAGGCAGAAAACCCTAAACTTTGACCTTTAACCTTTTCTTCCAAGAGTAGTGCTAAAATTCCACAGAGCCCTATGGCGGAATTAAGGTGTAGCTTGCTTAGAGTGACCATACTCACACTGCTAGCTTCCTCCTTTCATAAAGCTAAATTTATTCTTCTCCACTCTCTAAGATCTCTCACAGCTCTCACAAAATTTCTTCAACAATCTAAAGTCCCTCCTTGATTAAAAAAACCTTTAAATACAAGGCCACCAAAAACCCTAAATTTTTAATTCACCTGAACCTAGTCATATGGTATGATTAGTTTAAAAACTAGATAATATCCAATATGATGGAATAGTCTTGGAATGAACTGTTCAAAATCTTTATAATGATTTTGCATTGTAATATGGAGCTCTTATAGTACGAATTGCATATCATACAGTACAATTAGTAAAGATACCTCTTAATCATACATGATGATTTTTGGGATGATTGAAATTCATCTATGTCTATCATCCAGTATGATTGACATTGTATTATAGAATTAGTATAAAAATCAAGCTTTCATCCAGGATGATCGTCGGGATGAATGATTTCATCTTTCCTTATCATACAGATGATTCATATCATACAATACAATCAACCAAATAAATTAAATCTTGATTTGATTGGATAATCATGGGATTAAATTTTGTAATATTTCAAATATCGTATTGTACAAATGACATCATACTGGATGACTAGTTTAAAATAGAAAAATTAAAATACTTACTTAATTTTAATTTGCAGCTAGGGTTTTTTATTTAAACAGAATGTATAGTACGATTAGTTTAAAAACATTAAATACAAAATTAGCTGTTATAAATTTTTTTAATAATAATGATTATAATGATGGTGATGATAATTTAATCCAATAAATATAAGATCAAACATAGCTTTTTAAAATGCAATTTTTAAGAAATTAAATTATTAAAAAATAAAATGTGGAAAATAAAATTAAAATGAGCACACTAGAATTCTATAGTGGTTCTATTAAATAATGACCTATGTCCACTCCCCAAGATCCTGCACTCTAGGTATTGCACTAACTCTTAGTGTCTCTCTTTTAGCCCCCACAATAAGGCGGAGAACCCCTTACAAGAATCACTTTCACCAACCTAGTGCGGCGGTGAATTGAAATCCTTTTGACCCTCTTAGTGAGGCAAAGAACCTTGGAAGCTCTTTTTACCCTCCTTTTAAAGGTAGCAAACCTCATAGCTTTTTCACCCTCCTAGTGAAGGTACATTACCTTGCAATCGTTTATTACCCACCTTATGAAGGAAGAGAAATCCAAACTTTAACCTTAAATCATTTCTTCCTAGAGAAACCCTAGATATCAATAGATCCCTATGGAGGAATCAAATTGTAGCATACTTAGAGCGACAAATATGAAAACCCTCACACTACTTCTTCATTTTACAAAGCTCACCGTCACCTTCTCCACTCTCCAAGATCTCTTTTAGCTCTCTCACAAAATTCCTTCAACAGCCAAAAGTCCCTCTTTTGTAAAATAATAAGAAAAGCTTTAAATACAAGGTCTTCAAAAATCCTAAATTTTTAATTAAGCCAAATCTTATCATACAGTATGTTTAGTTTAAAAACTATATAACATTTAGTATAATGGAATATTCTTGAGTTGAATTATTCAAAATTTATATATTGATCATATATTATGACATGGAGATCTTACAGTATGATTACTACAAATGCCTCTTGATCATAAAGGAAGATTTTTTGGATGATTAAAAATCATCTCTGCCTATCATCTAGTTTGATTGACATCATACTATACAATGAGTAAGAAAATCAAGCTTTGTCTATAATGATCTTTGGGATGAATGATTTTTATCTTTTCCTATCATTCAGTATGAACCATATCATACAATATGATTGACCAATCAAATTAAATCTTGATTTGATTGACTAATCATAGGATTAAACTATGTAGGTTTTAAAATATTATATTGTATAAACAACATCATACACGATGATCTGTTTAAAATATAAAAATTAAAAAATTTATTTAATCTTGAATGGTGGCTAGGGTTTCTAATTTAAATGGATCATATAGTATGATTAGTTCAAAAATATTAAATGCAAAATTAGCTATTTTAAATTTTTTTAATTAAAACAGATCATACAGTATGATCTTAATTTTACAATATGAATATTTCAAAATTTTAAAACTTATTTTCTTAATTATGTGTGCATGGTCTCCAATATAATATACATCTTTTACAGTACTTTAACTCAAGAAATTTAAAAAAAAAATTATTGACTCTTATCAGCTATATTCTTATTCTACCCAAACTTGAGCCCTTTATCTTCTTACATGTATGACGTACCTAAAATATTAGTACACACAAAAATGTAAGAGCAATATAAAATAGTAAGATAAATGAAAATATAATTAAGAATATTTGTTCTCATCCAAATCACATATTTGTGATCTCGGATTACAACATTCTGATCTTCCCAAATATTTTTTTGTAAAGAATGCTAAATAATAATCTAAGCTAATATACCAAAATTAAGTTCAATAAGAGCAATCACCTCCAACTAAAGCTTTTCCATATCTCATATTAAATACTCATCAAAAGTTTCTATATCTCATGTCAAATACTCATCAAAACTAATCTAAATACAAGATAATCCAAAACATTTCATAATCAGAGCATATGCCACCCCATTAACCTTATTAGGTTGGTACTGAATAGCCAAATCATTATTTTTAATCAACTCAAGTCATCTATTTTGTCTTAGATTTACATCTTTTTGAGTAAATATATACTTTAAAATTTGATTATCAGTAAAAATCTCACACATAACATCATATAATTATTATCTTCAAATATTTAGAGAAAAGACCATAATAATAAGTTTTAGATCATATGTTGAGTAATTCCTCTTATGTGGTATCAACTGTTATAAGTATAGGTTATCACCTTTCCATGCTAAATCAATACACATCTTAAACCTTTCAATGAAGTATCACTAAATTCATAAAATTCTTATATATTAGATTTAAGAGACAAAACTGAAGCATAGGTCACATAAACCTTTAATCTCTTAAAGCTAGCCTCACATTTGGGTTCTAAATAAAAGCCACTAACTTCTATATTAGCCTCATTTGAGGAGAAAATTTTGAGAAAATCCCTGTACAAATTTTATGTAATATTCATCCATATCCAGGAAATTATATACCTCAAATACAATAGTAGATCTTGACCACTCAGCAATTGTTTGAACCTCCTAGAGATCAATAAAAATACCATGACTACTCACCTCATGTCCTATAAAAGAATTATTCTTTAGCCAGAATTCACAATTGAAGACATTTTTATATAACTGATGCTGCCTCTATTTCTCTAAAATAATCCTCAAATGTTTGGCATGATCTTCCTTAGAAAAAAAATAAATTAGAATGTTATCTATGAACACAATCATAAATTTGTCCAAAAAATCTCTAAATACAATGTTTATCAAATACATGAAACTATAGCTTTATTAGTTACCCTAAATGGCCAGACTAGAAACTCATAGTATGTGTATCGAGTACTAAAAAAAACCTTCATCACATCTACTTATATTACCTTCACTTGATACTATCCAAATTATAGATCAATCTTAGAAAATATAGTAGATCCAGCAAACTGATCAAATAGATTATCAATCTATGGTAGAAGATACTTATTATTGATTGTGATTTTATTCAACTCTTTATATTCAATATAAATGCACATCATGCCATCCGATTTCTTCACAATAAGAATAGGAAATCCCCATAGAGATAAACTAGAATGTATAAAACCTTGATCAACTATCTCTTGAAGCTAAACTTTCAACTCCTGAAGTTCCTTAGGTGACATTCTATACGGAGCTTTAGATATCAAAGTCGTACTAAAAAATATACTAATGTTGAACTCTATTTACCAAACCAGAGGAAAACTAACTCCTCAAAAAATACATCCAAAAATTTTGTACTACTATAAAATTAGAAAGAGAACTATAATATATTCTGCTATTTGAGACTGAAACCAAAAATACCACATAACTCTTCTTCCACAATATATCCGCTATTTCACAACAAAAATCAAACAGGAAAAAAAATCTCTATCCCCCTTAAAAGAATAACTCTAACTGCTCAAAAATAAATAAAGTGACACGCATATTTAAATAATTAATTTGAGCCTCATACTAACTCAACTAGTTTATACCCAAATTAACATTATACTAAGAAAATGGGCAAAACAATTAAACTAGACCTCCACTTATTACTAGAAATTTTAATATCACAGAAACAAACTCTATTAGCTATCATATCCTCTGCATTAATTAAGGTAACAGACAGAGAAAAGATAATTAAATTGAACGCAAGTGGAGTAAATCAAAAGAATGCTACAAAATAAATGAATGTTTGGCTCCATAATTAAATAAAGCACAATAGGAATACTAAAAAATATAAATCATACTTGTCATAATATCTATAGAATATCAAGCCTCCTGCTAAGTTAGACTATACACACGTGCCTGAACTGGAGCTACAATAATAATACTACTAGTTTCTCTCTAAATGCTATCATGTAGCCTCCCCATTATAGAACCAGAACCATTTCCTCTTCTAGAAGAACTCTTAACAAATATACAATGTGGAACTACACTTCATCTTCCTATCAACCTAGTAAAATCCTCAAATATGGGCTCAGATCATCAATCCAATCCTACCAATGGACACTCGACCAATCTATGTCAAGTTTATGAAAGTTTGTTAGGGATATTAAGCCCTATAGAACTGGCCCAAGCTAACCAAGAGGGGGGTGAATTGGTATTTTTAAAATATATTTTCACAAAGAATAAAAATCACATAAACCAAAATCACACCACAAAAATAAATGCGGAAATAAAAGTGCAGAAGCAAGAAAACAAGAACACAAAAATTTATAGTGGTTCGGTCAACTTGACCTACGTCCACTCCCCGGAGGCGCCCTCCGAGTATTGCACTACAAACGTGACTCTCCTTTAGCCCCCACAGCTAGGCGGAGAAGCCTTTACGAAGAACCTCCTTTTTGTCACCCCGGCAAGGCAAAGAACCTACCTCCTTTTGCTTCCTCCTGAAGCTGGCAGAGAACCACAAGCAAAAGCTAACTCCTTACCTCTATCGACCCTTCCACGGATGAGAAACTCTAGATGAAGAATAAGCAGAGCGATCCTTGAAGCAACCCTTGTGAATCCCCTCACAAGCTCCCCCTCACAAGATCCTCTCTCTCTCCCTCTCTCTCTCTTTCTCTCCTCAAGGCCTTCTCAGGTCAAGGAAGCAGCCAAAGGTCTTCCAAAACATTGAACAAGAGTTCTTAAATAGAAGAGCTTCAAAGGAGCTCATTAATTGCAAGTTGCCGACAATATCGTCCAGGCCGATATGGACATCAGCATGGCCGATCAGTACAAATCTCAGAAGATTGGCCAGAGCATCGCCCTGAATGCAAACTGGATGATTTAAAATTGGCTTGATCGTCCAGGCCGATCTTACGATCGTCCCAGCCGATTAGTTCAAATTAGAGGTAAATCGTCCAAAGCATTGCCTTGAATACAAGCTGGCCGATATTTATCGTCCTGAAGTAACTTAAGATTTTTGAATGGATCGTCCTGGCCGATCCTCCAATCATCCAGGACAATATGATCGTATCAATCATCTTTAATTACTCCCTTGATTTCTTGATCAATTAAGGTATAATTTGATAATTTTGTCCAGGCCGATCAATGATCGTCCTGACCGATAATTTAAAAATATAGTATACCTTAATTGTCTATGGCGGCAACTTCTTTCTATTTTGAGCTTATCGTCCTAGCCGATACACGTATCATCCAGGCCGATATGTTAATGACGGCTGCCTTAATTAAGAATCCTTATTTAGACTTTTTGTTTTAAGCCTGATCGTCTAGAACGATGTAAATATCATCCTGGCTGATATGAGTAAAAATAAAAATTCTAAGTCTCTCAAGTGTGTGTGTGTGTGTGGTTACTTAGCATCTGTCTCTTTGACCATTACAAGTAGACTCAAGAAGTGAAAAACAAAAGTACAGACTGACTCAATCCTAAACCTACGCAATCTTGAACTGGCTTCGTCTGTTCGTCCTATCTTCGATTCCTGAAAAGTTAGAAGAAACAAGTAGTCCAAGAGAATCAATAGTGTTTGTCAATCATCAAAACACAGGTCATGAAAATAGGTTTGCAACAGTTTATCTGCACTTAAAGCACTACCCAATCATCTCGTAGCTTTGACCAGAATATCATCTACCATAAATATAAGTCACAAGTGATCCACTAATAGAATAAAAACTAGCAACACTGCCACCATAAATTACTATAAACTATCCCCCCTCCAGTTGGACTCTCCCAATCCAATATACTCTGCTTTATAGAAAACACACTACTTTGAACCTCTTACTACTAGAAATCCACCATAGATAAGTAGATATTAGATCATTCTCAATCATACGAGCTCTCTCTGCAAGATCAAAGAAATAAGAAATGTGAAATGGAATTAGTAGTTATCTAAGACTATCTCAAAGTCCCCTTAGAAACCTGAAGCACTTCTCCTCAAGAGTGCTAACCAAATGTGAAGCATATTTAGCAAAATAGGTGAACTCTGTCTCATACTGCATCACAATCCTACTCCCCTAAATAATCTCAGAATAGTCTCCTACCTCTTTTAACATATTAGAAAAGTCATCCTAGCTAATCACAGAGTTCAACCTCCTCTAAAAATTCTCCTCTTATTTGTCCATCCACTAGTGCTTTGTTTCATCTTCTACAAAAAATTTTCCATCTACATAATGTCAAAAATCTTATCCAATCTTTTTAAGCAATCCTCAACTACTTTGGGATCACCAGAGCATTTAAACCTCATAAGCTTCAAGCTCATAAACATCTACATTTGTTTATCTATATCATCATATTTAGCTTCAAGAACTCTACTCTGTGCTTGCCCATCATCTAGGCTATCATACTAGTAAACTAAGAAGCTATATTAGAACTCACTATCAAAATATTACTATAAATAGAGATTTCTTGACTGGCACTTTATTAATCAATCATATCTGAGTGTGACAGATCTATAATCATACAGAACATAAAACTAGGTGCACATGTATAAGAAAATTAAATAAAATGAATTCCCAAAAAGACCTCAAAACCATTATTGACCATATTTTTGTATGAGGTCATCAGGCACTACCCTAAACTCCTAATTTTATCTAATGGTTGAAAATCAACCTATTGTTACTCCTCTAACCACTTTAAATAATACCCTAGTCTTCACTTCCAACATCTAACTAGTATTCAATCAAATTTCAATCAGTCATTCAATCAATCTATATTTTATTCAATTAATCAATCACACATTTAATTAAGTCTAAATATTTATCCTGCAATCAAATCAAATCAATCAAAATCCCAGTTAATTTTTAATCACACAACCAACCAATCAATCATCAATTAATTACCTTGCATGTTATTCTACATTCAATCAATCACTTCAATAAATCATTTAATCCAACTGACAATCCAGCATTGAATCAATACTCCAATCAATTCCATCCATCAATCAATTAATCTATAAATCATCATCAATTAGATCTATATCTAGCTCTCATTCACTTAACCATATACTCTCTTAAAAATCATATTCAATTAACTACCTTATAATCATCAATCAAAAAAAAATCAATCAATTATCTAGTCTCCAGTCAATCAATCACACCTTCAATTAAGCTTCAATCATCTAGCCTATAATCAATTCAACATTTAATTAAATTTCAATTAGCATGCATTCATCAATTAAAACTTCAAGCAATCATTCAATTTCTAAATCTATAGTTACCTCCTATACATTGCAATCAAGAGGCTCAGTACACTGCTTAGCACAATGCATTGGCCCTCGTAACCTCAATCATGTTCAAATCACCTCATTAGGAGTTCCATATAGCAAGTCATACATCATTGGTTTATAGGTTAGTTATTGATTATACTAACCCATTTTGGCTATCTTGAGCTAACCCAATTGATCAACAAGCTAGTTATCACCAGTTCAACCCTAAATCAAACTTTATCTTCATTAGATTGTTATGATCACCAATCCTAGTGGAATGGACATGATTGGTCACCTTGACCCAGTCAATAGTTGACTTAGTCAACTAGACCAATATTTGGTCAAACCAAGTCAACATGGTTTGACTTAACTCATGCATTTAAATAAAACTAATTAAATCCAGTTAAGACCACTTCAAAGCTTGACTTTAAAATCCCTAAACATATCTTGAGTTAACTCATGGTGGGTTTGACTTGGTCAAACCCACACTAGGTGGTCAAACCCAACTATACAAACACTTCTTCACTCATACAATGGATTTAGCCACCTAAATCCTTTGTAAACTACTCAAATAGTGCCCATATATTCCCTCAAATCCACCTCACCATGCTTTGACCAATTAACTAGTCAAATTCATCAACAAGGCCTTTAACGATAGTTTAAGCGTCGGCTACCAAAATATTCCACAACCGCCGGTAATCAATGAATCTCCTATAATGTTGGTCAACCCTCATTCAAATGTTCACACCAAAAGCTTCACATAGCTTCCAAAATATTCCACAAACCCCTTGGATCCACCTAGATTCCACCTCAACCCTTTGATCCATTTGATTAGTTAAATGGTCAACAAAGTAAAATGATTAAATTATTTGGTCAAAGTTCCCTCTACCACTTTATTTCCATCCAAAACTTTAGCTCAGACTTTTCCAATGGACTCTAGAAGTTTACTGAATGCTAACCTGACCCAACCCAACTACTGATTTAGCCCAAGCCACCTAGGTGGTCCCTTCTCATGTGAAGATAAACCATGGATTAGCTTGCTTGTAAAGCCGCTTCCTCTACTGCATAACAATCTAAGCCAGGTGTCTAACATCCAGGGAACTCATCAAATCAATCCAACCATCCAAGTAAGCTCCAGCACTTGGAATAAGGCAAAATGACAAATTCATTCCTTTAGAGTTAATCTTAATCTAGAGATTCTTCAGAGCTCTGATCTTTTTGTTTTATTTTGCTAAGTCATCTTCTACATTTTTCTTCCATTTCTCTAGTATTTGGACCATGTTAGTAGTGAGATCAAAATTAAGCTGAGAAGTAGTCCATTCTAATTATTATAGTTCTTCTTCTACGGCTTTTTAGCTATTAGAATCTTCATCAAATTTATTGATAATCTCTTAACAAAGATTTCTAAACATCAAACGCCTCCTAAAACCATTTATATAGCAATATATTCCTAACCGTAGGTTGAACATTAGTTTCTAAATAGATCTTTAAGAATTGCATTACCCTCTGTATTGATCATTACCCACTATGTTGCTCATCTACTCCCTAGTTTATTTTACTTTAGCCGTTATGTTTTGTTCCTTCTTAGTATTTTAGGTGGGGTGTCCTACTATGCTGTCTCTATGGTTTCTTTATTTCTTTATTAATGATTTTTTTTTGTTATATTATTGGTAGGTAAGTCTATTAGAGTATAAGGCTTTGATTGACCAGTGTGTATACACTCTTGTTCGAGTTGTTGGGTGAAGGTTTGTGGTTATGTTCTGCTTATGTTTTTAATCCAGTACTCCTCTTTCTATTCCAATGGTACTTTCTTGTACATGGTCCTTTTGAGCCTAGGTAGTTTTGGGAGTATATTGGAGTGGAAATTGGGTTGAATTCATGGTAGCAATACAGGTATTACATTCCTAAGCTTGAATGGCAAATCTCATTTTTATTTTCCTTGTTATCTTTTTTGGTTTGAATCGAAGATGGACTTACACGATATATAACCTGGAATGTCTGGATAATTTGGATTGTGAAGGCCTATTATTTGGTGGCAGAAGCTTTGCATCTCTTCTTTTTTTAGAACAATTCATTTGGATCTTGCATTTCCTCCTCTATTTTCTGTAGAATTGCTGGAGGGTGTTGACTATTTGTATTTCTTCCCCAATCTTATTTATGAGTGGGTGTTACTACTTTGTGTTGTCATTCTAGATTATGCAAGGTTATAGATACTTAATGAGAACCTACTAGAATTATACGATATAGCATTTCATAAAAGTCATTATGGTTACTTATTTCATAAAAGTCATAAAAGTAATTATGGTTACTTATGGAATTTTATGGTATAGAATTAAACTAACTTGTTTTTAGTTTATAATTTAAATTTTTTCCCTGGTATTCCCCCCTTTATTGCTTACTTATTTTTGCAAGAAATTGATAGTGTTGATATATGGACTAACAATTTTTTTGGTGAAAAGATTGTGCTTCATGTATATAAGTTATTCTTTCCTTTTTTTGGGGGGTGTGGGCTGCTTGCCCCATTCAAGAATGTACCTCAGTTTTGTCATACTTTTAATTAGCAGGGACCTCAAGCTTGTAGAATCTTTTTGCCTTGTTTTGTAGCTCTTTGGAGCAGTAGTGAGCTTAAGGCCCCTTTTAAGAACCTTGTAATTTTTAATTATATTAACGTATAGGCCTCTTCTATTGCCCCCCCCCCCCCCCCCCCCTCCCCCCCCCCCCCCCCCCAAACACACACACATAAAAAAAGATCTTTAAGAGTTATATAATGCATGTCATAAACTATTTCCCATAGCTTATGTAATCATCCTATTTAATAATCTTAGTCATCATGCCATTTATTGGATTCTAAAGGAAAATTAAAATGAAATATAAGTTTAGGATTAGTGACTGTCAAGAGGAAGAGATAAGAGCATGGCCACCCATTTCTTTCATTTGATATGAATGGTCATGATTTTTTTGTTCTGCTTATCTAATCCAACCAGTTCTAACAACCAGTAGGATGGGTTTTCCTTCAGTGAGATCTACCCCATTCATTTTAAATCGTGGGAGCTAACGTGACCTCCCGATCTCTCCTAATCGAGATCAACTATGGGATCCAATCCACATTGTTGGATAGAAACTATTTGATCAAATTGTTTATACTCATTTTTGACTCATTTAAGTGAGCCATGTGGCTAACTCCCACCTTCCACGTGGTCCAATCACTCACCACCGCATGTAAAAGCTCCACCAGTTATGTAAATTTTGTTTAACTAATTGATTTAATAGGTTTTAATTCCACCAAATTTTCATGTTAATACTCATTTTTCTCATAATAAAATGTAACATTTTCTAAAAAAAAAACAAGAGCCTCATGTCTATCATCTAAATTATATTTTAAACCTTAGGTATTTCAAAATTCTTTAATTATATTTTACTTAAACATCAAATTAAATCTAATTTTAAATGGTATAATAAAGAGACTTATATGCACATTAAGTATTTTCTTATGAAATTATTTGGAGTTTCATTTTGTTTGTATTGAATTTTCCTTTAAAATTAATAGGTTAGGAATTAACATAGAATTTTGAACAAAATTCATAATTAATCAAATGTTATTAAAATGATTACATATAAATACTCTAGGATGTTAGTGAACAATCAAATTTAACAGTTTTTTTAAACACCCACTAAGAATTTAGAAAGTAATCACTCTAATCATTATTTCTCAATTCCTTTTGATTGCTCTCTAAATTCTCAATGGTTTGATTCCAAATATGCTTTAATATGCTATATTATATCCTTCATGTATCATAGTGTCATTGAGCCAAGCTAAATATATGATTGTTTACTAAAAAAATCTTCAAATATTTAAAGCATGATTTAGGTATAATATTTGAAGATTCATCTATTTATTTTTCTTATAGATTTAATGCAGCATGATTTTTTGATGATGTGTTTTTTTAAGTGTTTATAAAAGGGTTAGAAAACATTGATTGTGATCCATTTAATACCAAATTATAATTAGGAACAATAATTAAAGTTGTGTCTTAGTGAATTTAGCCAATTTAGGATTTACTACACACATCCTATTTGGATGAAATACAAACTTAGAAAACTTAGTGTCATATCCCCTTTCATCAAATATACATTGATTTGACATTAATTTACCATATAAGACCGAAAAATTCAATTATCCCTTCATTAAGGGTTTAAACTTTAGTAAATTTGAATAAATCAAATAAAAGCTTTAAAAAAACAAATTTAATTTCAATCAATTTTAAATATATACAACCTATGAACTTTGAAATTTGAATTCAAATATCATTAAATTTTCATTAATACTTAATTACTCTTAATTAAATACTAATTAAACAAATTCATTAAAATTTATATAAAATTCAAAGTTATAAAATAAATTCAAATAAATTTAAAAATAAAACTAGAAAATTAAATCTTAATTAAACAAATTTCAATTAAAATTTCTTTTTTTAATTAATTCATTTATTAAATAATTTCATTAATAATTAATCAAATATAATAAATGAAAATTCAAACAAAATTAAATAAAATTTAGAGATTAATAATTCAAATTTTTAAATTAAATTTTAAATAAATTTTAATTTTAATTTAATAATAATTCATTAATAATTAATTAAAATTCTATATATTATAATGAAATTCCAAAAAAATTAAATTAAATTATAATTAATTTAATTTAAATTAATTTGATAATTTTATTGATTAAAATATATTTTAATCAATTAAATTTGATAATTAATTTGAATTAAATAAATTCAGATCTTTATGCCTAAGGTTTAATTCCTTCCAGAGGGCATTTGGGCATTTAATTTCAAGACCTTTACTACACGTAAAAAAAAAAGGATCATCTATGTGTTGTGTATGCTCCTTTTAGGAAGGCACTAACACATTAGATTGGAGGATCTTCAAATAATTATTAACACACCGACCTTATACAACATACTTGATTCCATTTGGAGGGTATGTTGCAATGGATTACAAGGTCCTTTCATCCATCTTTAATAAAACATTAGAGGTTCTCATATGACTACCTATCCTGTATAGATGATGGATGTTCATTTTGAAATTCTTCATATTTATAAATTGATAACCCCTTGCACTATGGCAGTTATTAATCTATAAATTCTTTAAAATTAAGCAGATAACTTTAAAATTTAAAATTAGAATAATTCAAAATTCAAATACAATTCACTTAAACTTTAATTAAATTTCCTTTTAGCCTTTAATGAATAAACATTAAAAATACATGCAATCTAAATAATAAATCCTATAGGACCTATCAAAGCCACACGATATCTTTCACATACTTAGATGGTTTACTAGGATAACCAACTTCAGCCTAAGTTAGGTCAATGGATTGATTTGGTTTTATTATGGGTGTCTTTGCCTAGAGGGAACCTATGTTCGATTGCTTACTTTGTATGAAATATAGCATGACATATTTACTTTTCCTGTCAGTGCACCAGAGAGCAGAGTAAATGAGTTAAGGGCCATGCAATTTAATTTTATTTTCTTTATGTATATATAATTTCTCACAATGCTCTCATAATTTCATTTTATTTCCTGCTCTTTACATTCATATAAAGTAGAATGCTATTAGCTGATGATGTGTATGAAAAGAGTCATGTAAATTTAAATTTCATATATTTTTGTATATATATCAAGTTGTACAAAGTCTCAAGTTGTAAAAGAGCAAAAGAAAACTACTTATACATATACATGTGAGGCTCCAAAAGGAAATGTACTCATATTAAAAGGATATTCTTTTTTGGAATTCCACAAAAGACATGGAGCTCAAAGACCATAAGCAATTGTATTTGATTCTAGATGTTTCTTATAAGATTATAATCCAAGTTTATTGTTGGTGGGGCCTGGCCACCATTACTTTATTGTAGACCCTACATTATACTTTTTTAAATTTATATTAATAAAATCAATTCTTTTATACATTATTATTCATGAATCATATGCATTGTACGTGTAGATTTTCATTGTTTGTAAGCATGTTGTATTGCAATTGAGTTAATTTTTTTAATAATTCATTGATTCCTAGGATAGAGCTTTATGAACCTTGCATTCATACGGTGATTATTATGATTAGAATTGTTAGTTGAAAGCTCACTCTAGGAAAATGGTAAGTCCATATTGTATACACTCTTCTCTTTGCACATTCTTTCTTCAATTCAAATCAAAACTTCCAAAATTCAATTTTAGAATTTATGTGCATTAAAATATATTTTGCCAAAACATTTCCATAAATTTATATAAATTTTAAAATTATTTATTCTTCATTTTAATCTACAATATTCTCTTAGGAGATATGATTAACTATAGAAGCTTGCCCCTATAAGGAGACTAGATCGTAGAATAAAATAAATCATATCTTATATTCATTTCTAAGGTAGGGGAAAATTTATGAACACGGACTTTGCCTTATCCATATTTTAAATTTAACTTCATAATCAAAAAATAGACAGATATTGGATTTTCTTTTACAGTGGATTGAGTATCCTCTATGTTTTTTATTATGGAGATTAATTTATAATTTACAATTCTAATTTCAACGATAGGAGAATATGCTTTTCATCCTTTAGGATGATTTTTATATTATGTATGCCACGTTTAATTAGAAAATTAAATTATAATTTTCTTTCTTTTAAATTGATAGTAGAACATTAGTTTACTCTTCAGAGTGGTATAGTGTTTAACTATGTATATTTAATTGAACGAAACATTAAAATATAATTAAAGCAAATCTAGTGAGATACCAAAAGCATTTAAGCATTTAAAAATTTTATCCCACAACCATCTCACTTAACCTATAGATTAATTCATATAGCTCTTTATTATGATCCATTTCAAAAATTACTACTATGATATCACAAAAGCTTAAAATAACCCAACCCAATAAGACCCAATACTGGGATAAGTCTTATCATATTGAGTTGTTATAAGTGAATCCCAATATCTAGTTTTAGAAAAAATTTAAATTTTTCTCTCAATATACATCTTAAAATGAATAATAGACTATAGAGCTACTAAAATTGCTAAATTACTAAAAAAGCTCATTGAGAAGAGTTTTTTATCCTTCATCATCAAAATGGAATTTATAATTGTTGGGCATGACTATAAGTAAAAACTATTGAACAAAGTAATAAAATTAGCTATGACTATGAAAAAACTTTAAATGAAGAAAAACTTATAGACTCATATCAAAATTCTAAAATTGCTACTCAACCATATCCTTCCCCTTCCCAGATCCTGAAAATAGGAAGCACAACGTCAGAGGGCTAAAATAACTAAGCAAGCCACGTTTTAATTGATCTAAATTATCAAATCCTTTCACTTATTAAAATTTTTCTGAAATATTAGAAGTGGAACTAAGCAGAGAACTTCTTCCGTCCCTTTCAAATTTTTATAGAATCATCCATTTTAACTAATTAAGCATATATTTCAATGAATAGTAAAAAAATGATACTTAAAGAAACACATTTAGAATTTTCCAAAATGCCAAAATTCTAGAAAAAAGAAAATCATACAAAGAAAAAAATATACATTTTCATAATAACCAAATTACCTGATATTTTGCATAACATTATTTTAAGACTTTAATTATACTATAATATTATTTTTTAGAGTTTGAACTATTTTTTATTTGATAAACGTTATTTAAATTTTGAAAGCCTTGTATAAATCCTAATATTTATAAAATATAAAATTTTTGTAGTGAAAGTTTTGTTAGTGCAAAGCTATCTCTATTTTTCAAAAACATAAATGGAAATTTCATTAGAAAAAATAAAAAAATTTCTTATTTTTAAAAAATTATAATAGGCTTGTTGTAATTCTAGGCTCAAGTATTGTGATTTTGATGATAACAAACATTATTATTTCTTTTATACTCCTATTATTACATATCCATTTTATTTGCCTTGCTTATTAACCTTTAAGGTCCACAAGTTTACTTGCAATGCAAATAAGCTCAAAATCGAGTAGACTAGGGTTGAGTCTATTTATAATTTCAATTTTAATGCACTTTTTATCTTTCTTTAGTCAAGTCATATATCTAGTGGACCCCAAGCTAAGTAACCTTGCACACACACACTCAACGGAGTGGGTTGGTGAGTTAGAGAATTTATTTGGTTTTTGACCTAACCATACAGGATGATTTTTATCAATTGGATGAACAGTTAAAAGTAAAAACCCTAAGTAGGGCATCCATGTTAATTAAGAGTGATTAAAATAATCATACTATGCGATCTGTATCATACAGGATGATCATTTCATATTGTGAAAAATTATTGCCAATCACAATTTAGGTAATATTTTAATTTGTAAATTTTGTACTAATTATATAGGATGATATATATCATATTAAATAATTTTGGATAATCATGCCTAAATTGATCATGTTATTTGGGGACTAATTATGGTTAGATTGTATGATCTTATCATATAAGACTATCTTCGATGATCTTACTGATGATATTTTATATTTTATGGGATGGTCCTCCATCATCCACGATGAAAAACATAATTTTCTTCTAATTATACTGACACTTGTGTTGGATGTCTCGAGGGGTGTGTGGGATGATATGTAAATCGCCACCCATCATCCAATCTCATACTGGAAGATCAATACAGTATCTTGAACTAATCATCCCAAATTATTGTATAATCATATCAGACAATCTATACAAATACTTAAACTGATCTTATAGAGCAATTTCTGATCATATTAGCTGAAAGGGCTAGTTTGTACTAATTATATAGGATGATCTCAAGATTATACTAGATGAACTTTGATGGAAAATTGAAAATTAGGGCTTCTTTCAGAGGATTTCTATTTAATCTCTCAAATTATCTTTTGAGAGATTTTTTGTTGTTGGGTGACCTGAGAGAGAGCTTAGAGAAGAAAGAGAGGAGAGCTTTGAGAGAGAGATCCTTATGAGAGGGAGTTGTGAGGGACTCACAAAGGTTGCTACAAGAAAGGTTTTCACCATCATCTTCAAGTTTCTTCCAAAGTTCCTTGATGGATCTAGGGAGACCTTCATCAACATCAGGTCCAAGGTTCTCTGCCAACTCCATGAGGGAATAAAAAGATTCCAAGGTTCTATGCCTGCTCTAGGAGGTAGTAAAAGAATTTCCAGGTTCTATACCCACTCTAAGAGGGAGTAAAAGGATTCAAGGTACTCTACCTCACCGGGTCGATGTAAATATTTTATAAGTGCTTCTCTACCTTACTGTTGGGGCAAAAGGAGAGACACTACTTTTAGTGTAATACCTTAAAAGGAGATTTCTGTGTAGTGGTCATATGTCAAGCTAATCGAAACACTATAATTCTCTTTTGTACTTTCTATTTACTTTTTTGTATTTATTTTTTGAATTTTTCTATGATTTTCTATGTTTGAAATCTCTGATTTCATTATTGTGATATTAGTTTTGCTTTAGCATTATGGGATAAAATTATTTATTTTAAAATATTCAAAAAGATTTTAAAAAGATTTTCTTTTACCTTAAGAAATTTTAAGATAACCAATTCAACCCCCCCCCCCCCCTCCCTCTTAGTTAGCCTCAGGATAGCTTATAAAACTTTAATAACCCTTACAAACTTTTAAGGCCAAAAATCTCCTACCTCGATCCAAGCAACTTTCTTAATTAGGTTGCTAGTTGAAAATGATGTAAAGCTACCAGCAATGAACTTTCTCTCTCCTCTCATCTTCTTCTTAATTCCCTTTTTTACCTTCTCTCTTATTGAAATATGGATGTTAATGAAAAGTAGAATAAGATTTTTATTTTTTTTATAAAATATAATTAGAGTATAAAGGTAATTAAGCCATTTATTTAATTTTTAACACAAAATTCTTTTAAATCCTTTTATATATTTAAAATTGGGGATCCAAAAATTATATAAAATATTCATAAATTAGCTAAGCATGTCTAAAGTGCCCTGATAAAATCAGTTTACAAAATGAACACCTAACGAACCTAGAAGACCCACTTGGACTGATATATGTCAATTTTTTAAGGAATTACTGTAATGCCCATAAAATTAGTGAAAAATTATTATAAGTATAGCACAATAATAACTATGTTATGATGAAGATGATTTGTAATTAATACTAAAAATTACTCCTTTTTTTTTTTTTTTTTACTATTGTAGGTTAAAATATTGACATATATTGGTGCATTTAAGAAACTAAATGGGTTTGAGAGAAGGCTAAGGAGATTGATAGTTTACTATATAAACTATGGTATTTGGGTAGGAGTCATACTAGAAATGGTGTAGGTGTGATTATAGATAAGATTTTGAAGGATAATGTTATAAAAATTAACAAAATTGGAGATAGAATTATATCTTTAAGGATTCTTGTTGATGCTAAGATTTTTAATATTATAAGTTCTTATGCTCCTCAAGTAGGTTTGGATATGGATTCAAAATTAAAATTTTGGAATTACTTAGAATAATTACTTACAAAAGATACCTCTTGAAAAAAGAGTTTTTATTGGAGGAGATTTAAATAGACATGATGGTTGAGAGGAAGATGATTTTAAAAGCATTCATGGTGGTCATGAGTTTGGAACAACCAATAAAGGTGGTAAGACCATATGAGATTTTTTTTAGCTTATAATTTTTTAATAGCTAATACCTTATTTAAGAAAGAGATGAGATTCTTATCACTTATAAAAATGGATTTAACAAATGTATATTGATTATTTTCTTATTAAAAAAATAGATCATTTAGATTGCAAAGATTGTAAAGTTATTTCGAGTGAAAGTTTATGTACCCAACATCGATTATTTATTTTGGACATTAAGATAAAGGGGATAAAAATAAAAAATAAGGTAAAATGATTCTCTAGGATTACATGGGGCATTTAAAGAATATTAAAAAAAGTGTTTTTGAAAGTAATATTTTAGATCTTAAGATTTTGTCTGTACGAAAGATGTGCTTGGAGTTTCAAAAGAAAAAGCTCTTAATAGTAAAAATAGTTGGTGGTGGAAAATCTGCATAGAAAAGATCAAAAATAAGAAGATTTTTTATAAAAATTGGTTTAGTTATAAAAATTCTAATAATTGGGAAAGCTATAAAGAGGCTTGTAAGGAATCTAAGAAAGTTATTTGCAATGCACATAGCTTTGCTTTTAATAATTTATATAATATATTAGATACTAAGGAGGGAAAAAGATATATGTATAAGTTAGCCAAACAAAGAGGAGTCATAAGGATTTAGTTCAAGTGAAGTGTATTAAGGATGAAGATTAAAAAGTACTTTTCTTAGAAGATGATATTCAACAAAGGTGGATTAGATATTTTTCTAAACTTTTTAATGAAGAATGTGAAAATATGATTCACTTTAGTCAATTTAGCACCCTAAATAAAAATAAAGATTTTATTTTTATTGGCGTATTAGTAAAACTAAAGTTAGAGAGGTTTTAAAGAAAATGAAGTGTGGGAAAGTTGTTAGACCTAATGATATTCCAATAGAGATGTGAAAATGCTTAGGAGATATCAGATAAGTTGAGAATGAGTGTGTCAATTTCTATTTTTAAGAATAAAGGTGATGCATAAAAGTGTACGGATTATAGAGGAATTAAGTTAATTTGTCATACTTTAAAACTATGGGAGCGAGTTATCAAGCGTAGAATGTGGTATGTTACTCATGTTTCTCAAAATAAAATTAGATTCTTGCCGGGTAGGTCTATTATGGAATCCATACATTTATTGAGAGTTTTGATGGGGAAATATAGATAGAATAAAGTGGATCTACACATGATATGTATTGATTTAGAGAAAGCATATGATAAAGTTCCAAGAGAAGTGCTATGGAGAGTTCTTGAAAAGATAGGATTTAATAATGCTTATATTCAAATCATTAAAGATATGTAAGCATAAGTTATTACTTTTGTTCAAAAAAGATGGTTTGACCAAGTTTTTTCCTATTTTGGTTGGATTACATCAAGGATCATCCTTAAGCCCGTATCTTTTTTCTTTAGTTATGGATGTTCTCACTAGACATTTGTAATAAGATGTACCTTTGTTTATGGTTTTTGCTGATGATATTCTTCTTGGTGATAAAACTAGAGAGGGAGTTAAAGGTAAACTTGAATTATGGAGGTCAACCTTAGAGTCTAATGGTTTTCACTTGATTAAATATAAAACTAATTATATGGAATGTAATTTTAGTAATAATAGACCTAGTGAGGGGATTATGACTTTAGGCGATCAAGTCATTGATAAGAGTACACATTTTAGATATCTAAGATCCATTGTTCAGAGTGATGGTGAAATAGATGGAGATATTATCAATAGAATTCAAGTTGGATGGTTGAGGTGGAGGAATGCATAGGGCTTGTTGTGTGATAGAAAAGTCCCCCTCAAACTTAAGGGAAATATCTATAAGATGGTGGTGAGACCTACAATGCTTTATGGTGCCAAATGTTGGCCATTAAAAGAGAAACATAATACTAAGTTAAGTGTTGTAGAAATGAGGATGCTTAAGTGGATGAGTGGATTTACCCTTATAGATAGGATACAAAATAAGCATATATATGAAAAGGTTGGAGTAGCTCTAGTGGAAGATAATATTAGAGAGAGTTTCCTTAGATGGTTTAGTAGCATTAAATGGAGGACTTCTGATGACCTAGTTAGGAATGTTGAGGCATTAGATTTGACTTATGTTAAGAAAGGTAGAGGTAGACCTAAAAAGGCATGGTTAGAAAATATTACAAATGATCTTTCTTTATTAGATTTAAATGAGAATTTGACTTTTAACAGAATACAATGGAGAAAAAGGCTTCATGTAGCTGATCCCACGTAGTGGGACAAAGGCTTGATGTTGTTGTTATTGTGAGGTCAAAATATATCTTTTAAAATTTAAGGGGTGTCATAAGTTGTGATTGAAGACTTATCTTTTGCTTATCCTTATCGAAACTTTTTAATGAGGACCTAATTATTACTAGCTTCCCATTGAGGCTCCTCATGGATATGCCTTTTTGGGTTTTTATTAAATATAATATTATTTATAAAAATAAGATTTCATTGATAATTTAAATATATACTTATTTAAATGTTACATCATTATCTTATATAGAAGTCAATATTAAATTCTCTTAGTAATTTAAATGAGTTCAATTTTGTTGAGTTTCGTTAAGTAGTGAAATCTTCTATTGTGATGGCATTCCTATTGATTAATTATAATATTTTTTTCTAATCATAATTCTACTAATATCCTCTATTTTTAGGTTGATGATCTACATAAGATACTTGTAAGTAATAGCCTTTATATCTTGGCAAATTAAAAGTTCAATCTCTTCCTTTAATAGAAAGTTTTTTTTTATTCCCTCTTATATTGTAGAGTGTTATTATTAGGACTAGCTTTACCATTGAGATTTCTTAAAACATTATAGCCACTTGAGGTGTTCAAAATTTTCGACATCCATGAGAATATTAGTCTTTGATGGGTTTAATGGGGTATAATTAAATAACTCAAGCTAAATTTGTTGAGAAAAAAATTATGAACTCTCTTGAGTAGGACGATCGAATTTCTATTATAAATTTATAAGTTTTCTTTAGGATTATCCAAATTATTTTTTATTGTTATTGATTTCCTTGCTAACAATTATTTATGTTTATACTTGATGAACAAAATTAGCATAATAGACAAATTTCATCATATCAAGAAGTAGTAGAAAGGTTTATGGCTGAGCATCCTAAAAAAATTCATTATTGTACTTCGAATCCACTCTCCAAATTTAACATACTTCAAAAGAGAATATTTAAAAGTAATCCTTAAGAGTATTTCCCGAAATTTAAAAAAATGGTAAAAAAGTTAATGGAGTCCGTAATGATCTTTCAATTGAATATAAATTATTGAATGAATATTTCCACCACACAAAGAGTATAACTAAGTATGATCTTATCTCTTAAGAATTATGGGTATGACCTAATAGAGGATTGTATTAGAATCTTACTGAATGTTCATAATGGTATTGTATTGTTTTATATGCTCGTAGGGGACAAAAATTCCATTATATGGATCAGTTATAGCCAAGTAAAACCCACTAGAAAAGGATGCTAGAGAATTACATATATCAAAGATGAATACACTTAAAAGATGCAGTAAGAAGTTCGTTCTAAAGTGACAACTCATCATACACTTAGCTTTGGATTTTCTAAAATTTGAGGGATATGTATGATGATGGTTCTAAAGTGTTAAGATGCTAAATCTAAAAGTTTATTTTTTAAATAAAAATATCTAAACTCATTTGTTAAAATCCTCACCATCACCTCTCTCTCCCTTCCTTAGTTGGGTGATAGAATAGAAAAGAAAGAGAAAAATGAAGAAATATAAGGAAAGAGAAAGTAAGATCAAGCAAATATTTTCTATCTCTCCAATTATAAAAAGTATTATGATCAGGGTAAGTAACCTTAACCACCTATTTATGATTTAGTGTTTTACATGTTTTCTCCCTCCTAAAATTAATAAAAATGTAATATCTCTCTTTTAATATTTTTTATAGTGTAACTTTTTATATGTAGTTGATATCATTCCCATGAATATTTTAACTAGTTTATATTAAAATTTTATCATTTAGTTTTATATATACATCATTTTATTTAAAATTAATAGTATAATGATTGAGAGTTAGTATAGTATATTTAGACATGAAATATATGGCTTACATACATTTATGACTTAATTAGTAAAATATGCATTTTTGGTAGACTATAGGCATCTTGATGAGTATAATGATTGTTGCATTGGGTATATATGATGTTTGTTATTATGCTTTATATTATATGAAATATATGTAAAAGAAAGAAAGGCTGGATGGAAATGATTGATTAATACATGTTGGTTACAAACATATTACCCTTTACAAAAGGGTGGGCCAACAAGCTTTCCTTTAAATAAGATTTGTGGTATAATACTAAGTAATATGAAATGGGAGGTGTAAGAAGATTGATTAACATGATATGATACACTCATAGATAGGAAGTGGTGATTTTTTAATTGAAAGTAAAATGATATATGATATTTGATATGAGGCAAATTCATAAAAATATGACTGATGTGATCAAAACTAGTTCTTATAAGGTTGCCCTACATAATTGGATACAAGAAAAACACAATAGGTAATTGGATGTCCTATATTGCTTATATATGTATATGATATGAACACACATGATAAATTATATAAGTAACATGATGTGGTATGATATGCATATTATATAGGAAATGACTTATATGGATATAAGACTGATATAATAGCATATAATACATATGAAACACATGATATATATGATGCATTGCATTTGATAGAGAACATAATATATGTGCATTGATATTGCATGATATGCATAAAATATATATAGAACCATAATAATACACATGAAATAGTATATAAAATGAAATGAATTACTCTATTTACATGCATAAATTTATAACAGAACTACAATGTTGTAATTTGACATTTGTATAGGAATAGTAAAACATACGAATCCTTCATACTGCCACTGATCACTAATTATGAATAGAAATGCTTATATTAATTTTTATTGCACTTGTTAATGAAATTTTTCATATTAATTTCCACTTATTCTTACTACTACTAGTTTATTTTAGTATGGATTGAATGATTATCTTCATACTGCTTCTATTTTCCTTGCATTGATTGAAGTTGTAGGTTATGGTAATAGTTTTAGCTATTAGCTCACTTTTTGGTTTTCATATGTTTTTTTAAAAAGTGGCCGGATCTAGGGGATTGAAGGAGATCAGCATTCAAGGTTTATTTTACATTATATATTTTTAGTTTTATTATTTTCTAGTTAAGAGCCTAGAGAAATAAGTTGATGGATTAATTAATTTTGTAGTTATTATTAATTAAATTTTGAATGAATAAATATAAAAATATTTTGAAGCATATAATTTATAGTTATTTCCATTGGAATTATTTATATTAATTAATTATTAGATGCTCTAGTAGATTATTCAAGAGATTAAAAAGAAAATTCTTTCAACTTAAGAATTGATTAAGATGGGTAAAATTATAGTTCTAAGGTGCATTCATTTATGTATTTGTAATTACATTCACTTGTATGAGTAAATTATAATTTGAAAGAAAAGAGAACCATAGTGAGTGTGATAGATCCATAGAGCAATGAAATACCAAATAAGCATAAAAAAGTAGCCCTAAAAAGTTCTAATAATATAATGCAGTTTGCCAGTTTAATAGCATAATTAATGAGTGATGCACAAAGAAGGTACATTGGTAATAAAGAGACTGGATAGGATAAGCACTTACAGATGTTCTATAAGTTTAAGCCTTATTATTTAAGAGAATTGTATAGCCAGAGATAGTAGAGGACCAGCTATTGAGGATAAAGAATATATTTGATAGATGTATTGCCAAAAGAGTAATAAAGTACTACTAATAGTGTTTATATTTGAATGTGAAGCTAAGAGATGGTGGATAGGACAGCAAAGAGACATTTTTTTATGGTAAGTTGAACTCACTAAAACTTAAGAGTAGTTTGTTAGTACCTTTTAGGATTGGTTAGCACCCCCATCAGCATCAAATTAGATGCATAAAGCTTTCATGAGGTTAGCACAAAGAAATTGGACTGTGATGGAATTCAAGATTAAACTTACTGAATTGACCAAAGTATGCACCTAGATTGATTATAACTATTAAGGAAAAGTGTTAAATATTCTTGAGAGGATTAAAGGATGAATTGAATCATCTATTAGTACCACTAAGAATTTAGGTGTTTTTAGAGTTAGTTGAGAGAGCTATATTAGTGAAAAATGATTTGACAATTCTGCAATTCATATAGGATATGAGTAGGAGGAGAGCACTTGATGAAATGACTAGAGGAGAAAGAAGTGAGAAGAGAAGTAGATTTATTGATGTTAGGAGATAACCAATGGTATTAGCTAATAACATACAAAGTGACCCATATATGGCAAGAGAAATGCGGGATAATATTTTTTTATCATAGGATAGTTTTTCAAATATGGTTAATACATACATAGAATGATATACTACTCATATAGGGGATATGAAGAGATATATATATATATATATATATGGTAGATCAGTTTGAGCTGGCATATGGATAGAGGATTGTAGGATCTAGAATATTTAGCAAAATTTCTATAAGTGAAGCTTATAGAAGAAATATGAGTATAAGTTAAAGGAAACATATACCTTTAATGATGACAACACCTCCCAATGAGTATGTAATTTGAGTTAATAGGAAGTAAGAGATGCTCCTTAGAGGTCTACTAGTATGGTTTTCAACTTTTAATGATACTACTACTAATTAAATTGAATTGAATACTATGTTATATGATTGACATATTAACATGAATATTATGTGAATGAATGAATATTTTATTTGAATTATGATTGATGTGATTGATGATTCTATTTTATCAGTTGGTGCTCCATAGTGAGAAATATCTAGGATGATATTTTTAAGGTGGGTCAAAAGTAAAAACCTCAAGTTTATTTTTTAATTATTTTAGGAAATTTGGGTGGGTGATTGTTATGATGGTGGCTGTGGGTGCTACTTATTCAAGCTCTCAAATTTTCTAAATTTTGGGTGCTACTTATTTTTTAAGTTAAAATACCAAAACCCATTTGTTAAAACCCTTACCACCATCTCCCCCCTCCCCCCCCCCCCCCCGCCCCGCGCCCCACACACACACACACACATACACACACATGTTGCAAATCTATTTTCATGACTTATGTTTTGATGATTGACAAACACTATTGATTATCTTGGACTGCCTGTTACTTCTAACTTTTTAGGAATCGAAGATCGGATGAACAAACGAAGCCAGTTCAAGATTGCGTAGGTTTAGGGTTGAGTCAGTCTGTACTTTATTTTTTCTCTTCTTGAGTCTATTTGTAATGTTCAAAGAGATTGATGCTAAGTAACCCTACAAACACACACTTGAGAGACTAAGAATTTCTATTTTTACTCACATCGGCCAGGACGATATTTAAATCATCCTGGACAATCGAGCTTAAAACAGTAATCTAAACAAGGATTCTTAATTAAGGCAGCCGTCATTAACAGATCGTCCTGGACGATATGTGTATCGGCCAGAACGATAAGCTCAAAACAGAAAGAAGTTGCCACCATATACAATTAGGGTATTCTGTATTTTTTAATAATCAACCAAGATGATCATTGATCGCCCAGGACGATATTCATAAATTATGCATTAATTGATCAAGAAATCAAGGGAGTAATTAAGGATGATTGATACAATCATATCGTTCTGGACGATCGTAGAATCAGCTAGGATGATCTATTCAAAAACCTTAGTCACTTCTTGACGATAAATATCGGCCAGCTCAAATTCAGGGCGATGCTTTGGACAATTTTCTTATGATTTGAACTGATCGGCCGGGACGATCGTGCGAACGGCCTGGACGATCAAGCCAATTTTAAATCGTCCAGTTTGCATTCAGGGTGATGCTCTGGTTGATCTTCTGAGATTTGTACTGATCGGCCAGGATGATGTCCATATCGGCCTGGAAGATATTGTAGGCAACTTGCAATTAATGAGCTCTTTTGAAGCTCTTCTATTTAAGAGCTCTTGTTCAACGTTTTGAACAATATTTTGCTGTTGCCATGACCTGAGAAGGCCTTGAGGAGAGAAAGAGAGAGAGGGAGAGAGAGAGGATCTTGTGAGGGGGAGCTTATGAGGGGATTCACAAGGGTTGCTTCAAGGATCGCTCTGCTTCTTCTTTGTCTAGTGATTCTCGTCCGTGGAAGGGTCGGTAGAGGTAAGGAGTCAGCATCTAGTTGTGGTTCTCTGCCAGCTTCAGAAGGAAGCAAAAGGAGATAGGTTCTTTGCCTTGCCGGGGTGGCAAAAAGAGGTTCGTTGTAAAGGCTTCTCCGCCAAGCTATGGGGGATAAAAGAGAGTCACGATTGTAGTGCAATACTCGGAGGGCGCCTTCGGGGAGTGGACGTAGGTCGAGTTGAGTGAACCACTATAAATTTCTGTGTTCTTATTTCTTTCTTCCGCACTTTAAATTTCAGCATTTATTTTTCTTGTGGTGTGATTTTGGTTTATGTGATCTTTTGTTCTTTGTAAAAAGAAAATTTTTAAAATACCAATTCACCCCCCCCCCCCCCCTCTTAGTTAGCTTGGGCCAATTCTATAGGGCTTAACATCCCTAACAAACTTTCAAGTGGTATCATAACGGGATTCAAAAATTTTAAGTTTGAAAACTTTTTTATTTTGATCCATGGCTAACCTTGGGAATCGTAACACTACGGAAGGGTATTCTATTACCCGACCTCCCCTATTCGATAACCTACCTTTTGATTTCTGGAAAACTCGCATGTCAACATTTTTACAATCTATTAATTATCGCATGTGGATGCTTATCAAAGAAGATTATTCTCCACCTTCTCGTGAAATTAAATGTGTTAAAACTGAAGTTGTTTTTTATGAATGCAGGAAGCCTGGACACGTGAGAACTAACTGCCCTAGACTTAAAGATCACTCAAGCAAAGGAAAGGGTGAAGAGAAATCTAAGCTAAGGAAGGACAAGATGAGAGTACAAAAAGCATTTTGGGGGATTTCTGCATCGGACTCATTGGAGACAGAACCAGAAGATGAGACATCGAAATTGTGCTTGATGGCTGATGACAATCTTAATCAAGAAGAGGTATGTGAACTTTTCTACGATCAACTTTTTGAAGTTTCAGAAAAAATTCATGCATCATATAGGAAATTAAAGAAAACACATGCTAGCTTGAAATTAGAATTTTTGAATCTACAAAAAGAGCATGAAATTTTGACTAAAGACCATCAAATGATTGATTCAAATCACATGACTTTACTTGATGAATTTGATGAGTTAAATAAAAATTATTGTGAATTAGTTGAAAAGCATGATGCATTAAAAGTTTCACACACATCACTTGAATCTGATTTTAAGAAGTCTAAAGAGATGGAGAAAATTTTGAGGATTGAAAATGAGGTCTTAAAAAGCACTAATTTGAAGATTCAAAATGAATTAGAAACATATAAGAAAACTAGGATGACACCTACTTTTGATCAATTGTCAAAACCTAGGAAGAGGCATTATAACTCAAACCACTTAAGAAATCCCTTTCTTGGAGTTAGATGTTTTTCATGTGGCATGCTAGGACACATCTCACACACTTGCACAGTTCACCATAGTACACATTGGGTGTGGAGACCTAAGGTGCATGATTCACAGCATACCACACATGCATTGCATTCTACTCTTCATAAGAAGGAACCCAAACCTGCTTGGGTTCTTAAATCTAACATTTGATAATTTTGCAGGAGGGCTCTCACAAAAGGCCTCGTGAGAGTATGTGGTATCTGGACAGTGGATACTCTCAATATATGACTGGTGATGCCAACCAGTTTGTTGTACTAAAGTCCAGGACTGGAGGCAAGGTTACTCTTGGAGACAACACCACCAAGAAGGTGGTAGGCGCAGGTATAATTGGTAATTCCAAGAACCTTATGATTGAAAATGTTTTGCTTGTAGATGGATTGAAGTACAACTTGCTCAGCATCAGTCAACTCTGTGACAAATGCTTCATCGTGCAATTCTTTATAAATTCATGCATTGTAAGTTTAAGTAACAACACTATTTTGTAGGGAAAGATGATCAACAACGTCTACATGCTTGATTTAAATAACATTGACTGTGCTGCTTCATTTTGCTTAAAAACAATGATTGATGATTCATGGTTGTGGCACCGGAGACTTTGTCATGCAAGTATGAAAACCCTTAGGAAAGTGACCCAAAAGGACCTAGTTAGAGGTGTCCCCAAACTCAAGTTTTCAAAAGACCACCTTTGTGATGCCTATCAACTAAGAAAGCAAGTCCACTCCACCTTTCACCCCATTAAGGACATTAGCACCTCTAGACCTTTAGAAGTCCTTCACATGGATTTGTTTGGACCCATTAGCACTGCCAACCTGGGAGGGAAAGTCTATGGATTTGTGATTGTTGATGACTACTCGAGGTTTACTTGGACAAGATTTCTTTCTCATAAAAATTTGTCTTTTGAGGGGTTTAAAACATTTTCTACTTGGATTCAGAAAAAGCTAGGTTGTGAGATTTTGACCATCCATAGTGATCATGGGGGAGAGTTTGAGAATGAAAGATTTGGAGATTTTTGTGAGGACAAGGGGATTAGCCATAATTTTTCAGCACCTAGGACCCCTCAGCAGAATGGGGTAGCTGAAAGGAAGAACCGGACCTTGGTGGAAGCCGCTAGAGCCATGCTTGCTGAGTATTCACTTCCAAAATACTTTTGGGCTGAAGCGGATAACACAGCTTGTTATGTGTTGAATAGGGTGAATGTTAGAGCCAAATTACAAAAGACACCCTATGAGATCCTTAAGGGTAGGACACCCAATCTTTCCCACCTTCATATCTTTGGTTGTAAGATTTTTATTCACATAATGGGAAGTCTCACTTGGAAAAATATGATCCTAAATCTGATGAAGGAGTATTCTTGGGATATTCTAGTGTTGGGAAGCCTTTTAGGGTGTTTAACAAGAGAACTTTAATGGTGGAAGAGACAACCCATGTAGTATTTGTTGAGTTTGATCCTAAGAAACATGGAGTTCCGAATGATGATGAGATTGGAGAGATTACTAGTGGAGTAGAAAATTTGGGGAAGGGGGTAGAACACCAAAGTAATGAAGGAGTAGGAGAAGTCACCCAAGGAGTAGAAAATATTAATTTGGATGAAAGGGTTGGACCTTCTCACACTTTGCCTAGAGATTGGAGATACTCTACAAGTCACCCCAAGGATTTGATCTTAGGAGACCCTTCTAATGGAGTTAAGACTAGATATGGACTTAGGAAGGAGGTGAACCACTCTGTCTTTATCTCAATAACTAAACCCACCACCATTAACCAAACCCTTACTTATGAGTTTTGGATTTTAGCAATGCAAGAAGAATTGAATCAATTTATAAGGAATGATATTTGGGAGCTTGTAGAAAGACCTAAGGGACAAAGTGTAGTTGGGACAAAGTGGGTCTTTAAGAACAAGGTGAATGATTCAGGAGTGGTGGTTGGGAATAAAGCAAGATTGGTGGCTAAGGGGTATAACCAAATAGAAGGGATAGACTTTGAGGAGACTTTTGCCCCTATAGCTAGATTGGAAGCCATTAGAGTGCTATTAGCCTTTGCCTGTTATAAAGGATTTAAGCTTTTTCAAATGGATGTCAAGAGTGCCTTTTTAAAAGGGGAAATAAAAGAAGATGTGTTTGTAGAGCAACCCCTAGGTTTTGAGAGTTCCCAATTTTCAAATCATATTTTTAAATTAAGAAAGGCTTTGTATGGGTTAAAGCAGACACCAAGAGCTTGGTATGAGAGGCTTAGCACATTCTTACTAGAGAGGGAATTTTTCAAGGGGAGCGTAGACACCACCCTTTTTCTTAGGAGAGTTGGAGATGTTTTACTCATTGTTCAGATTTATGTTGATGATATACTCTTTAGATCTTCTAATAAAAAATTGTGTGATGCTTTTTCTAAAACAATGAGTAGAGAGTTTGAGATGAGTTTGATGGGAGAGTTGTCCTACTTTTTAGGGGTTTAGCATAAAACAATTGGAGGATGGAACCTTTTTAAATCAAACAAAATACATAAAGGATATTTTGAAGAAGTATGATATGGACAAAGTTAAGCCAATTAACTCTCCCATGACTTCTAGTGCTCAATTGGATAAGGACCCAAGTGGTAAATCTGTTGATCAGAAGAAGTATAGAGGCATGATTGGATCTTTACTTTACTTGACTGCGAGCCGACCTGATATTATGTTTAGTGTTTGCCTTTCTGCTAGATTTCAAGTTGACCCTAAGGAGTCCCACCTGACTACTGTTAAGAGAATTTTTAGATACCTTTTGGGGACCCAAGGCTTAGGGATTTGGTACCCTAGACACAACACTTCTTTTGAGATTATTGGTTTTTCTGACTCTGATTTTGCAGGATGCAAGGTGGATAGAAAAGCACTTCAGAAACTTGTCAATTCATTGGACAGTCTTTGGTCTCTTGGTCTAGTAGGAAGCAAAACTCTGTTGCACTTTCCACTGCTGAAGCTGAGTACATTGCTCTTGGAAGTTGTGTGGCCCAAGTCCTTTGGTTGAAACAATAGATATTGGATTTAGGATTACCTGTATGCACCATCTCAATCTTTTGTGAAAACACTAGTTCCATATGCATCTCTAATAATCCTATCCAACATTCAAGGACTAAGCACATTGACATTAGGCATCCCTTCATTAGAGATCATGTGACTAAGGGAGACATTGAGTTACACCATGTGACAACTGGAAATCAATTGGCTGACATCTTTACTAAACCACTGGCCTTTGACACTTTCAGTTCTTTAAGGACCAGATTGGGTGTGAATGACATAAATGCATGAAACTTGATCTTTTAGTTATTTTCTTTTGCTTTTGTTTTTTTTATTTTCTCTTAGTTTTTGGTGTGTTTTACTTTTTTTTTTCTCTCTTACTTAGTTTTTCAAAATCATCGCTGAAATGATAACATATTCCATGCCCTTGTTTTTGAAAATTTGTAGTCAATGTATTTTTCATCTCTTATCTCTTAGATGGTAAAAATATTTTATGATTGTGTCTCTTTCTCTAACATATTTTAGTGGCATAGTTTTCTTTTCTAATCAAAAATCTATTTCAAATTAAAGATTGTGTATGAAATTAAAAATTTTTCTTAAGCTTGCTTAAGCAAATATATCTTGTATTTATAATGTTTAAAGTTTTTTTGTCACATCAAGACCCCTCGTTACTCTTGTCTTTGATTATTGATTCTGCTTGTGGTAATTCTTCCTTATGTTAGAGAGACAGCTCCTATTCTCTAATATCTAAGAAGATATCCTCACAACTAAGGTTTTTTTTAAGAGGTTATAAAAGAGAATGTAGCTTACAAAAATAAGAAATTTTTTGGCCAATGATGCCAACAAAAGAAGCGCAAAGACGCCAAAATTGAAAATCTATAAAACGATGCGCAAAGTGCCACTCAATTGACAAGAGGCATAAAATGAGCCCACTCAAAAGCAAGCTATTCTCTCTTTTTAAATCTTTAAGAACTTAGAAGTTTTGATTCTCAAAGGCTTGATTTTGATTGTTTCGCGATCGTGACAAATTTACTTTGGTTCGTTATTTTATAAAGATATTTTTTCTTAAACCAAGTGATGGATGGATTCTTTTTCTCATATCCAATTAATTCTTTGAGTTAGGTCATTGATTTCAAAAGATGATTCTACCCTAAGAAAACGTCTGAGCTAAGGGTAACCATGACCGGATATTCTACCACTCTTTGGATTGTTGAGATTGTTAACTCATTAACCCACAAGTTTTTAAATCAATCACATGGAATACTACATCATTTTTATGCCTTGGTTAAAAAAAAAAATTTGTTATTGGTCTTTTTTGGTTCCCTCCTCCTTTTTGATATGTCAAAAGGGGGAGACGTTTATGATATTTTTACACTTATCGATCCCGAAATTTTACTGCTAACTGTCTTCGTAGTGTTTTTCCATCATCAAAAAGGGGGAGATTGTTGCAAATCTATTTTCATGACTTATGTTTTGATGATTGACAAACACTATTGATTCTCTTGGACTGCCTGTTATTTCTAACTTTTCAGGAATCGAAGATCAGACGAACAAACGAAGCCAGTTCAAGATTGCGTAGGTTTAGGGTTGAGTCATTCTGTACTTTGTTTTTTCTCTTCTTGAGTCTATTTGTAATGTTCAAAGAGACTGATGCTAAGTAACCCTACACACACACTTAAGTGACTTATAATTTCTATTTTTACTCACATCGGTCAGGACAATATTTACATCATCCTGGACGATCGGGCTTAAAATAAAAATCTAAACAAGGATTCTTAATTAAGGCAGCCATCATTAACAGATCGTCCTGGACGATATGTGTATCGGCCAGGATGATAAGCTCAAAACAGAAAGAAATTGCTGCCATAGACAATTATGGTATTCTGTATTTTTTAATAATCATCCAGGACAATCATTGATCGGCCTGGACGATATTCACAAATTATGCCTTAATTGATCAGGAAATCAAGGGACTAATTAAGGATGATTGATACGATCATATCGTCCTGGACAATCGCAGGATCGGCCAGGACGATCTATTCAAAAACCTTAGTTACTTCTGGACGATAAATATCGGCCAGCTCAAATTCAGGGCGATGCTTTGGATGATTTTCCTGTGATTTGAACTGATCAGCCGAGACAATCGTGCGATCGGCCTGGATGATCAAGCCAATTTTGAATCGTCCAGTTTGCACTCAGGGCGATGCTCTAGCCGATCTTCTGAGATTTGTACTGATCGGCCAGGACGATGTCCATATCGGCCTGGACGATATTGTCGGCAATTTGCAATTAATGAGCTCCTTTGAAGCTCTTCTATTTAAGATCTCTTGTTCAATGTTTTGAACAATCTTTTGCTGCTGCATTTACCTGAGAAGGCCTTGAGGAGAGAAAGAGAGAGAGGGAGAGAGAGAGGATCTTGTGAGGGGGAGCTTGTGAGGGGATTCACAAGGGTTGCTTCAAGGATCGCTCTGCGTTTTCTTCATCTAGAGTTTCTCGTCCTTGGAAGGTTCAGTAGAGGTACGGAGTCAGCATCTGGTTGTGGTTCTCTGTCAGCTTCAAGAGGAAGCAAAAGGAGATAGGTTCTCTACCTTGCCGGGGTGGCAAAAAGTGGTTCGTTATAAAGGCTTCTCCGCCTAGCTGTGGGGGCTAAAGGAGAGTCACGATTGTAGTGCAATACTCGGAGGGCGCCTCCGGAGAGTGGACGTAGGTCGAGTTGACTGAACCACTATAAATTTTTGCGTTCTTATTTCTTTCTTTCGCACTTTAAATTTCCGCATTTATTTTTCTTGTGGTGTGATTTTGGTTTATGTGATCTTTTGTTCTTTGTGAAAAGAAAATTTTTAAAATACCAATTCACCCTCCCCCCCCCCCCCCCCCTTCTATAGGGCTTAACATCCCTAACAAACTTTCAACACACACCTCTATCAGCTGAGAAAATAAATTGAAGGTGAGATAAAAGGAGAAAGAGAGGGGGGAGAGAGAGAGAGAGGAGAGAGACAATGTGGGGATTGGGGTGGTATTTTTCATTACTCCAGTTCTAAAAAATATTATTATCATGGTAGATAACCTTAACCCTACACCAAATTTTAATGATTTTAAATTTTGTCTATTTTCTCAAATATGAAATTGATAATAATGCAATATCTCCCAATTTAGTGATATTCCATTGTATAACTTTTGATAAATAATATATATCATTATCCTAAATATTTTGACTAGTTATAATAAAATTTCACTAGTTAGTTTTGCACTTATATTATTGTTATTTGAGATAAGAAGTATATTGCTAAATATAAAATGATCTAGAGTTAGAATAGTACATTTAAACATAAAATATATGATATGCATATATTTGTTATTCATCAAATATGAATTTTTTTGGCATACTACATACATCCTAATGAGTATAATAATAGTTACATTAATATTTGCTATTTTGTTCTATATGATATGAAATATATGTAAAGGCAAGAAAAATTGGTTAAAAATTATTGATTGATTTATATTTGCTTGAGACATGTTACCCTGTATATAAGGGTAGGTTATCAGGCTTTCTTTTAAATAAATTTTATGGTGTAATCCTAAGTAAAATGAAAAGGAAGATATAAGGATACTAACTGATATAATATGATAGTTCTCCTCTCGAATAAATATGGTCTTAACCAATTTCATCATTTTAGAAGTGACTTATTGCTTGATTTTTAGACGTATGCGTTGAGGAGCTTGCTAATCATGAATGGCAACATGTCAAATTCCAAGGTTCTGAACTGCTACATCAGTAAACAAACTTGAAATTTCATTATATATCTAGGAAAAGTAGTCCCTAAACTCACAGAGAAGTGGTATTAGATCCTTTGATTCATCTTCACTTAATAAAGAGCTAATGAAGGTAGGTTGAGGGTCATCCTATGTTCCAAGGTTAATTTCTTTTAGTTTGTGAACTATCAATTTAATTTCTTCTTCAAATTTAGGGGTTGCATCCCAAACTTGAAGTTCATTTAGACCATCTAATGTCTCCAAACAAAGCTCGTCAAGAAGGTTGATGATTTTTATAGGGACCTTCTTAGATTCAGGTTTTGACCTTTTTTTTGTATGAGGTCACTAAGACCTACCCAAGTTTCTTTCCGGTGACCTGATGACTAGGAGATGACCACTCCTTAGTCATATAGGTCCCAGTCAAAACCAAACCCCAATCTAACCAATTCCATTTCTATCATTCAATCCAATCTTATGTCCACCCTTCCACCAACTTTCAATCAACCTTCAAATCATATCTCATTAATTTTACTCACTCATTTGATCATATTTGATGTGGATAATTTAAACACTACGACTTATGTCCAAAATCCAATCCAAACCCAAGTTTCCAAACCAAATCTTTGGGTTAAGGACCCAGGTCCTAAAACCCCTTCCAGGTGATTTTTCTATCACCTTGAAATATAGTTATGTGGCATCTAATTTAGAGTCTATCAATTTCATATTGATATGAAATGTCTATAGTGCCAACCTTCCAAACATGAGCTCATTTTGAGGTCTTTATCCCCATAGGAAAGATTGATCTTTAAAAGATGCAATACCTTTAAATATTTATAGTTTGTGCCATTGAACTGGCCATCTAGTGGAATTTGACTTTGGAACCCTTTCCAAAACCCCCAATCATATCCATTGCTTTTGTTATAACTTTTTAAAAAGTAAAACTACACTTTCTCATACCAATTTTGGCTCAGGATTGATCAGGGGTTAAGATGACCAAAATCCAACATCGCCTTCCCATATCAACCTTCAAAACAAATCCCAATGAACCCTAAACATCATTATGAATACATTGGATACAAACCCACCTTTTGGTTTAACCTGGTTGACCAAGCCAACCATGGATGACCAAAATGTCCTTAAGGGATTTAAACACCCATTTCCAACCAAATGACATTACCAATGCATGGAAACACATCTATTGATCTCAAAACACTCATTTGAACTTGTTTGACCCAACTCAACCCATAGTTTGACTAGGTTGACCAAGCCAACCATGTTCCCTTAACCTAACACCTATCAAATCCAATATTTAAACCCATTCCAAAAATCAACCCCCTAGAATACTTCAATTGAACACTTCAAACACTTCTAACTCATCCCTAAGTCAAGTCCCTATGGATTTGACTCAATCCAATTTTCATACATGGTCAAACTTCTCCAAACTTTCTAAAATCCATCCTAGCTTCGACACCATGGCTCCATGCTCCTGAATATTGACTCCTATAGCTCTCTTGACTTTCTCCAAGCCTATGTTAGCCACCATTGACTAGTCAATAGGTCAAAAAGTTAATAACCCCCTTTGAACCCATGGAAAGAGACCAAACCATGGCCTCTTCACCAAGCCACCATGGCAATCCATGGTTTAGTCTAAAACCTACTCAAACATAATAGAAAGTGATCCATTTCCCCTACTAAGAGGCTATAAGGCAGCCCCCAAAACAAATCAAAGCATTGGTTCATCCAAATAGGGGAAAAGGTGTGGTACCCCTTTCCCATGGACCAAGGGAGGTCACACTCACCACCAACCCTATTCCCTGGCTTTGGGCAGCGTAGGGGACACATGTCATGCATCCAAGGCTCCCTCAATTTAATCTAAGCCATCCATTCAAATCAAGGGATTTAGGAGGGGGAAACATGACCTAAGGGATGATTCTTGCTCAATTTTCATCTAAGTCGCAACCCCAGCAGCCTCCAACCTTCTTAGAGCCTTCCCCATCCTCTTCAACTCTTCCTAAGTCCATTTCAAGCCTTCCCCATCATTTTTAGGTCTCAAATCACTGTTTTACTGAGAGTCCATTCTAGTGAGGGAAACCAACTCTCTTCAACAACTTCAAATAAAGCCATCAAATGCTCTTGAGGTCTTCTTAACCATGTAACGGACATCACCATGAGCAAAAGAAGACTATATCTCAAAAATCCCCCAGTTAGATTGTAATATATCCTCACTTTAAGGTAGATTTTCATTTTAAAACTGTAGGAAACTTGTACATGTTTATCATACCACTTTGCTATGTTTCAAATTTCTTAAGATTTCATTGAGTATTTTGAAAGATATAAGCATTTAAATTTCTTTGAACTATCTTGACTCTAGTTCAACTAGAGGCATCTGATCATGCCTTCAGTGTGATTGGATGGCCCAAAGTCAACCATGTCACCAAACCCTCAACCGCACATCATTTATGGGATTCAAACCCATGTTATCTGGTTTGATCTAGGACACATGGGCAAATCATGACCGTCCGTTATTCTGCCATCATTTTGACTATCAAGGATTATGCTGACATGTTTAAGTGATTCCTAAGGCTCTGGCGCGTGTCCCTCCATGTATCAAATGGCTGCGACAGTGCAATCATTACCATCACCATTTAATCATTGATTAAAAAAATTCATTTAATGCCAGAATCTTCTAATCATCATAAAAAATTAGATTTTTCACCAAATTGTACATTCCTGATACGTTAGAAAGGTAATTAAATGTAGTATTTATTAAAGTTAAAATTCCCTTGATTTGATCACTATACTGTGAGATGTGGAGTTCATTTGAAATTAGTTTTATATTATGTTCTCACATTCCAGTGATCTGTTAGGATTCAAATTTTTGTGAAATTATTTTGAGCATCTTAGGCATGTATTGTGATTTTTCTAGGGTCAAATTCTCTGAAATTTTTGATGATGTGAATTTTTAAAGTAATGGGTCCATTTTGGATCCAAAATTTTAAAAATTCTTAACTCTAATTTTTTATAAAATTAGGCTGCACAATTTTTTATGGTGTGAATGCATGTGTAATAGGGTTAGTCACAACAAATTTAAAACCAAGTTCAATAGTAGAGACACCTAGGGAAAATAATTAGGAAAAGGTCTAAAAAAATTGAAAATTTATAGGTAGTTGTACACACACCTAATAGGAGTGAAACTTCAACAAAATAAACTCAATGATATTTTTCCCTATAGGTTCAAATTTCATTTAATTTGGAGGTCTTTAGGATAAAAAATTAAACGTTTCAAGTTTCAACCCTTTAGGGACCCAAAAAATTCAAAACAAATGTAATAAATCCAAATTAAGTCCTAAAATTAAAATTAATACATCAAAGTGACCATAATTTATTCTTCTACCTAGGAAAAATAAAAGCCCCTTGAGTGGACCTAAAATTTAACTTTAGATTAATTTCTAATGAAAATTGATAATTAATTACATTAATTAATAAAAATTAATTAAAAAATCCAAAAATTCTCAAATACTTGATAATCCCTCCTTAGATTGTTCATGGCCTTTGAGGGGTGGATTTTAAGAAGTTTCAAGTTCATTTGGATTCAAATCAATAAAAGACCTTTAATTACACAAATTAAATAATTCAATAAATACATCAAACTTTAGAAAATCATGACTTTTTTATAGAAAACTCCAAATCCAAAAAACTAATAGTCTAATTACTCATTATAAGGTCAAATATTTATTAAAAATCTGAAACTCTCAAAATTAACTTTAATTTAAAAAGACAACTTTTAATATTATTAAATAATTTTAATAATTCAAAAAAATAGTAATTCATTAAAATTCTAGAAAATTCTAAATTGATTAATAAAATTATTTAAACAATATTTTAACACATAATAAACACTCTAGATATGAAGTTTATTAGATGGACTACTCCGGGCTATGGGGCTACGTGTCCTTCGGAGGCTTGGTTTCTCGAGCCTGGTGGCATAATGCCACAAATGAATTAAATGGAGTATTAAACATCAAAATTAAATTACTTTTAATTGCTTAATAAAATTCAAATCATTAATTCAACTACATCAATAAGGTTTTTAGAATGAACTACTCTGGGTTGCGGGGCTACGGGTCCTAAGGAGGCCTGGTTCCTTGAGCCTAGTGGCACAACGCCACGAAAAAGTTGATGTAAAACATAAATAAATTTAACTCTTAAAATTATTAATTAATTAAATTAATTAATATTAATCAACACTTAATTTCTAATAAACTAAATCAATTTAATCAACCCTGATTGCTACTCGGTAACCAAGGCCTATGAGATTATTAACTTAGCCCCAAAAAAAGGAGAAATAAACTTCATGGCCTTAGTGTGAAACAAAGATAGTAATCATTCAATAATTAAATCATAATATTAATTAAGATATAATACATTAAATTTTAAAATCAAACTTAAATCTCCCTTTTAACCTTTAACAAACTCAAACATTAGAAAATTTTAACAAATAACCCATTCTAGGATCTACCCCAGCCATATAGCCTTCTACATACACTTTAAATGGTTTGGTAGGACGACTAACTCTAGATCTAGGCTAGGTCAGTGTTTACTTTTCTACTGTGCATCGTGTTTTTGAGATTTTATTATATGTTATGATTAAAATTGCTTAATATATTTGTTTTCTTTTACTACACTCTTTGGATTAATGATGTGATTGGCTATTAGATTACCCTTATGTTAGGAATGATGTGGACGCTCACTGAGTTTTCTGTAGGTAGCCATGCTTATGCAGGATAATATAGGGGGCTAAATAAATAATAAATATAACTATTATAGGTGCTTCAGCTCCTTAGCCCCCAAAATAAAAAGGAGTATGGCCAAGTGTGTTTACTTTTTTGTATGCATATATGTATATAACTTCTTAGGACTCTTTTATATTAAATTCTTAGGATACCCCTACAGAAGAGTCTAGAATTTTAATTTTATATTAATGTAATTTATTTGAGTATTGAGTTATAAAAGGTGCTCTTTGAGTTTGGGATATACAGATCCACAGTTGGATTCCAAAGAGGAAAATATACCCCTTAGGGGAATAGTCCTTTTCCATTTCGAAGTCCAAATTTGGATCACTTTCACACCAAAAGTGGACAAAATAACCTCCCCTTTAGGGGAAGAGTTTTCTTTCCCATTTCGGTACTCAGTTACAAAGTATCCAAGGATCCTGAAGGAGAGAAGACTAAGGAATCAAAAATAAATAATATCCCACTCAAAGTCACTTCCGTCTGTACTAGGATTGGAATCTGAGTTATGGTTAGTGGTGCCCGACCACTTTTAATTCCTATATTTATGGGTTGTAATAAGCAAGGTAGTTTATCTATAGACATTTATTAATTAGTTTGAATATATTTGATGTGTTGATTTGATGTGATTACGATTAGGATTTTTCCTACTTTTCTTATATTTTTGGCAGATATCTGGCTCTTTTGATTTATCCTGGATACATGAGACTCGCAAGAGTGAAAATTATTCTACTCATAATTAATATTTAAACTTTTAGGAGTTAAATAATATAGAAAGATAATGATCTAGTGAATAATCTTGATATCATCCGGGATCGCATGCAGATAATCTAACCTTTAAGGATGAGGTGCTGAACCTGGAAAGCTTGGTCTTCTAAAAATTATTTTTAAGCCTTTTTAAAATTTCAAGCATTCATAATTTGGGTACTTTGACCAGCACGCATTATATTAGAAACACATTTAAAAGAGTCTAAATTTTAATTTTATTTTTGTCTTTAGTATTTTCACCCAGCATAAGTCAAGGGACCACTTAGGATAATCTTTAAACATCATCCCCAGTTCTCAAAAATCTTAATAAAAACATCCCCACCACTCTTTCATAAAATGACCATACTCATGGATTTAAAATTAACTAGGTGGTTAGATGGCTCCCCAATCCAGGCCGGGATAAGTCCAGATTTTTCATTATATTAGTTAGGTTCATGTTACCATTATATGGTGCCCAATTTAAATTTAGGATCCAAGACATATTTTGAATCATAAGACCCAAACATTTCTGGAATATAATCCCATATTTTTAATAAAATGCTCAACTTAAATTAAATCATCTCTATAATCCAAAACTTAAAGCCCAACACTTAGCTTAGGTTGGGACACTTTTGAATAGGCCTGTCAAAATTGGGTCACGGGTCGGGTTTGGGTTCAACCCAAAATTGACCCGGATACATACGGGTCAACCCGAACCTGACCCATTTTTCAAAATGGGTCATTATGCTGGACCCGAACCTGACCCGCTTCGGGTCCGGGTCAACCCGAACCCGACCCGTTTGACACAAAAATAATAATTTTTTTATTTAATTACAAATAATAATATACAACAAAAACAAAACCAGCACAGATAAATTGAATTTAAGTCTAAAGAAGTAATGAAGCAGCACATATCAAATGAATTTAAGTCTAAAGAAGTAATGAAGCAACACAGACCAACTACACAGATCAAAAACGGGTCAAAACGGGTCATTTTTGGGTTACCCGGGTTGACCCAACACGACCCGAAATTTCATATGGGTCAAAAAACAGAACCCAAACCCGACATGTTTCAGGTTCGAGTTGACCTGAACCCAAATTTCTTGTGTCGGGTTCGGGTCGGGTTTTCGGGTCGTGTCAAATATTGACAGCCCTACTTTTGAATCATTTTCAAAATCTAAAGTGTCCCCTACCCTTCTTCTATTGAATCTAAAATAAGTTCTCTAATTTGATCCATTCTCAATCCAATTTCTAAAATCTAACTTCTTTGATATCACTCCTAAAATTTTCTAAATGAAAATTCTCCATTTTTTTAAATGACTTTATTCATAGGAAATTCTAATTTCTTATGATGTAATTAACTATGAGGGCTTGCACTTGTAGGAGATTTAGACCCCACATCCACCTTTTCAAAATCAATTTTTAAAATTCAAGACTAATCTTCTTTGGGAAAATCAAGTTGATAACTATCATCATGTTTCATTGATTGATAATAAGTGATATTTTCTCTCTTTAGCGAGATACATCATTGATTATAATGATATGGAATATCAAATTAATAATCTCCAATCCATATTATAATGGTTGAATATTGATAGAATCTCATTTTGACCCTTCGGGGTCATATTTAATTTTTATTCAAAATCAACTATTACAACTGGGATGATAACTTCTAATTTCATCATCTAAGTCCATTGGAAAAGGATATGTTTACCTTAAGGGTAAATACATTGTTTATAATAATATGTTCAATTTTGAGAGTATAGATTTAATATAAAATTTCCCAAATAAGATTAAATCTTTAAAAACCCTTTTTCAAAAATTCCACAAACATCAGGAAGCATTTTTATCACAAGATAATGCTCATCGTCATCAAATGAACCAATGGTACCAAAGCTTATTCCACTAATCAAATTTCTTTTATTTTTTATATGCCTGAGGCTCTCATAAGTATCTGGCTTGACCCTTGGTCAATTGACCCAGCATGAGACCTTTAGAGAAATAACGCCTTACGCACACAAGAAAGTAGCCAAGAGTTAATTTCATTAATTCATTAAAAATTTTCTCCTCAAGGTATAAATCATCTTCCTTCCTTGAGGTGGAGGGGCCAGCAAAAAACTTTTAGACTTTCCTTACTTCATCTATCCAAAGTAATAGAGTCCTTACTTACTAGCCCTGCAACCCTGCCAGCAGATTGTGGGGTTAAGGTTAAGACTTCAATTCTCCTACTTAGCTCTTCATACATAGTTAATTCAAGCTCATTAATTTGAACTTTTTGAGTATCACCCTCTAGATCACTACTTTGTTCTAAAGTGAGATTGAATTTTGGTTGAGGGTTTATCTTTTTTGTAATCAAAAGGAATTATTTAACCTCGTAGCTTCGAGTCATCATCCAAAACTCTAAATCAATATACATCGGGATGTCCTTTCAAGTGAAGCACAACTTCTATCACATACTCTTTGGGCCATCATCCCACCTCTTTAAGGGAAAATTTTTGGAGGCCTAAATATCACTCCCTCGATGTCTTCACTATCTTTTTTTTTTTTCTTTCTTTCTTTTTTTTTTTCCTCTTTTTCTCCTTCTCTTCTTTTTTATTTTTCTTCATTCATTTTCTCCTCTTTGATTATGATATTATTTTTAGGATAAGTAGTTGACCCTTTAGGTGCATAGTATGCGGCATCTTTGTAGATCCCAATCACGTGAATAAAGAATGGTTACATATCACCCGTAATCATGTATCCAATGTCATCTCGTTGGTACTTGATGCATTGGTGTATGGTAGATAGAACCATTCTATACTCATGGATCCAAGGTCAACTTAGAAGAGTGTTAAAGGACTTGACCTAATCAATTATGTGAAATATACCTTCTATTTTAATTCTCCTATCTCTAATAGGAGTGCGATTGAACCTATAATCTTCTCACCCTTTTTATTGAACTTATATAACTCCATTTTATTGGTGGTAAGCTTACACGTGTCTACTTTAAGTATGCGAAAGGCTTTGCATTCATTGTATTTATCGATTCACCTAGATCAACAAGGACTTTGAATAAATTAAAATTTCCCACGTTATAGCAATGTAAAATGGATTATTATGATCAATAGTTTCCATTAGTATATCCTCATTACAAAAGTTACCCTTTGGATTTCTTTGAAGTATATGGATTCATTTTGCAAAGTTGTAGCTAACTGAGCTAAGAAAATCTCTTGGTCAAGAAGTGCATTGATTAAAGATTCCCCCATCTCTTTCAAGAGAATCAAGGCGTCATATATACTCAACTTAGCCAGTAACTTCCTATGATGAGCTAAGACTTTATAATAAACCTTAGGAACATCATGATTAGGACCTGGTGGGCTGAAGAAAGATTTAATTATTGAGATGGAATTTGAATTGAATCATTAGACACAATTTGTTTTTCCTTTTCCTTGGTTGGATGCATAGGAGTTAATACTTTACCACTACAAAGTTGTACATCCATGATCTCCTCGTGAGGATACACTGCGATGGGTTCTATGCTCTCCTTAGTCGATGCAAAGTCATTTTTTGATGGGAAGTTTGAATCTGAAAATTTTATCATGATAGGACTCCCTTGAAATTTAAACTTGGGGTGTCGCTATCTGGTTAGATCTCAAATTTTTCTCCCCCTTTAGAGGTTAGATTCAAAGGATCAACTTTTTAAGGATCCTAATTGATCGCTGATGTGTTCTTTTTCTTTATGGAAGATTCATTTCATGCTTCATTCTCATTATTAATCATCAAAATATATGCAAAATGATCTTTTTTCATTAAATTTTGACCTTTTTCCTTTGATGGGGCAAAGTAAAAGTCAGATAGTGTAAGTAAGGATAGCCTAAATACATATATCATCAACATGTTTCTTCTCTACAAAATTTTCACTCTTTTTCCTGAAATTACCCAACATGTGGTGGTAATATCATGTGATGGTAGGGGCAAAAATTACAACATGTGATGGTAGGGGAAAAATATCAGAGAATTATGATATTGGCCCAACATGTGATTGCAGGGGAAAAAATTGGGATCATCCCTCTTATTTTCCTCTTCCAACTTCTTGGCCTCTAGCGATCTAAAGTTTGGTTTCTTTGAGAGACTCTTCAAGATTTTCCTTACTGACTCTCTTTTAAATGGATAGAATTTTTCCAATCTCTCTTTAAAAGATATCAAGTAAGGCTCCTTTGTAGGTTGATGGGTTACCTGAAATGGTTGGAGTTGAGGGTCACTCGACTAACTTTTGGCTTATTTCTTCCACTTATCAACTATAGATATTATTGTTGTCTGTAGAGAGAGTTGCTATTTTCATGTTTTACATTCTTGCAACTTGTATTGTTTTGATGATTTTAAATATTATTATTTTATATATCTCCTAACACTTTTTGGAAGATTTATTTTTTTGCTCTAGTGTGTACTAACATTTCAGGAAAATCAACTCCAAGTGATGAAGACTTCAAATTATTCATTTATAAATTATAAGTTTTTAAATGAGAGGGAGTGATTGTAATTGAGTGAAAAATCACAACACACACTCTTGGGGGACAATTTTTGTAAACTGATCGTACGGGATGAACCTGGTTCGTACGGGACGATCATGTCAATTAACCCCTCGGAAGAGCAATGGATCGAACAGGAGGGTAGAAAATTTTCGAAGTCCTAATCGTCCAGGACGAATTTAATATTCGTCTTGGGATGAACGTCCCGGGATTCTCACCTTGCACTGTTCGTCCAGATGAAAAATATGGTTCGTACCTGGATGAAGCTCTCTGTATGAAATTGTACATGATGAAATAAATTTTTGTCCCTGGACGAAGCTCTCTGTATGAAATCGTACATGAAGAAATAAATTTTCTTCCCTGGATGAAACTCTCTATATAACATCATCCCAGGATGAAACATGTTCGTCCCAGGACAAACTTAACTGACTTACCTCAGTTGGTTACGTCCTGTAGAATTTTGGGAACTGACCTATGTAATAACTATTTCGTACCGGACGAACAAAGTTCGTACGGGACGATGAGCGTGTACAAACATAGTTCGTACCAAAATACATTAGGATCATTTTTGACACTTTAAGTAAAATCGTCTGGGACGATCCACGATCGTACGGGACGATCCACTGCGTACAGAATTGAAAATTTGTAGTTTTTGGGCAGTTTTTCTTGTCTTTTGTATATATAGTTCAAATTAGACTGCCATCCAATCTTTTTTCTCATTGATCTTCGTGCATATTGGAAAGAGAGTAAAGGAGAGAGTGAGAGAGCATTCAAAGAAGGATTTCTACCACTGGAGCGTGAAGGCTTTGCATAGTGTTCAAAGGTAAGATTTCCTACTTGTGATTTGAGATTACTTCACTCTTTTTCTTTCCTCCTTCTAGATTTCTTGGGAAGAAATCTGTCAAGGAGATCTGGTTCTCTACTGACATATGAAAAGTGTGAAAGGATAAAGGGTTCTCTGCCCACACTAGGAGAGTGTGAAAGGATGAAGGGTTCTCTGCCGACACTTGAAAAGTATGAAAGTACGAAGGGTTCTCTGCCCACACTAGGAGAGTGTGAAAGGATGAAGGGTTCTCTGCCCACACTAAGAGAGTGTGAAAGGACGAAGGGTTCTCTGCCCACACTAGGAGAGTGTGAAAGGATGATGGTTCTCTGCCAACACTAGGGAAAGTGTAAAAGGACAACGGTTCTCTGCCGCACCGGGTAGTGGTAAAAAGAGTGTTTGTAAAGGCTTCTCTATCTTGCTGTGGGTGCAAAAGGAGAGACACTATTGGTATTAGTGCAATACTCAGAGGGTGCCTCTAGGGAGTGGATGTAGGTCTGGTTTAGACCGAACCACTATAAATCGTGTGTCTTTTTATTTTACTGCTTTTTATTTTCTGCATTTAATTTTGTGTTTTAAAAAATTGTGGTCGAAAAACTTTTTATAAAAAAGGGAAAATTTTTAAATTCCAATTCACCCCCCCCCCCCCCCCTCTTGGTAGCTTTGGGATATTAACTTAGGTTTAACAACCTATTCACTAGACTCAACATTGTCCTCTTTTGAAAGGATTTTTTAGGCTTATTTATTTTTTTCTCATCATATGAATCCTTTAAGAATGACATCTAAGAAGCCTTTTCTTGCAGGTCTTTGCCTTATGGAGCATCTTTTCAAAGGTTGATATAGTGAACCATTTTAGAAGCAAAGCAATGGACAATTGGATATTCTTCAAGAGAATTTCCACAGCATATTGCTCTTATAGTTGTGGTTAAAATTTCATTAAAAAATTTCTCCATCTCAAGATGTTTCAACTAGAGACACTCCTGGCTTCAAATTTTTAACTACCAAATCACTCACGATTGCATGATGATGAGCTTCAAAGAATCTCTTTAAGAATAGACCCTCCAACTAAATAAAAGTTCTCATCAAACTATTCAACATATTTGAATATCATTTGAAAGTGATTCCAGAGATACTACTAACGAATTAGCAAAATAATAGAGCATCTAACCCTCCTACACTACAACAACTTGCACATAAGTGGGCTACATGCTACCTTGAGTTTTCAACACCATGAAACACTTTAAAATAAGGTGGCACAAAGCCCTTGAGATAAGGAACTAATTCATATTCCTTAGGTAGGTCCTACCCATTGGAATAGATGTGGTCCCTTGGGAATGGGCTAAAGCTTCCATTACATGGGTTGTAATCATCTATTTGAATTCCTTATCAACTAGTTTTATAGGGATCATAGGGTTTTCTAACACTGGCTCAGGGATCTTTAGGTTTGAATCTGGCTTTCCACTCTGATCACCCACTACATGTACCATAGGTTACGACTACTTGAGTTAAGGTTGTTGCTTCTTGGCAAGCTCACTTTGCATTTGCTCTAACCTTAGTTGCATTTCTTCAAATTTCTTCTCTAGGTGCTTAATGTATTCATCTTTTTTCCCATAGCCTAATTTCTACATCTGAATTAGAATCAATCGCCATTGAATCCTTCTATCTACCTAGTTGAGGTCTACTGGGCTTAACATCTTTTCATGATGTGTTTATGTTTACCATATAAATACTATCAATAGTAGCATCCTCTTCATCCACCAAAACAACATCTAGGTTTAGATTGAAGGATTCTATGGCTTATTTCTTTTTTAACATATCTCAGATCTCCTAGAACACCTCATTAATTGGTTTTCCCTCCACTGACTCAAGGTTGATGGACAGGTATCCACTATAATCCATCATATTTTTAAATTTTTCATCACCTAGCTTAGATAAAATGTCCTGTAACTTAAGGTCTTCTACTACATCAAGGGACTCTTCCATCATCTAATCAGTCACTTCATCATATCTGCTAACTACTACCCCTTCCCCTTTTGTTATCCAGTGTTAGTAATCACAAGGGTGTCATCCATAATGGATTGTGGGGCATCCTCTATAAGTTGTTAGAGGTTCCTAAGGAGTATATCCTCCTACATCAAATGGGGTGGAGCCCTCAATTCTCTGAAAGGGAGCCTAAGGATATCACAAGTGGTTGGTGGTCTTCTTTCTTAGTGAACTTTTTTGGAATAATTTCCTTTTGAGGTAACTTAGTCCTCTTTGTTGCAAACCTATTTTTTATGTATTATGTTTTGATGATTGACAAACACTGTTTCTCTTGGACTACTTGTTGCTTCTAACTTTTCAGGAATCGAAGATCGGACGATCAAGAAGGAGCCAAGTTCAGGATTGCGTAGGTTTAGGGTTGAGTCAGTCTGTACGTTTTATTTTCACCTTTTTGAGTCTACTTGTGATAGTCAAAGAGACTGATGCTATGTAACCCTTGACACACACACTTGAGAGACTTAGAATTTTTGTTTTTACTCATATCGGCCAGGACAATATTTGGATCGGCCTAGCCGATCAGCTTAAAACAGAAAGTCTAATTAAGGATTCTTAATTAAGGCAGGCGACATTAACAGATTGTCCTAAACGATACTTGTATCGGCCAGGATGATAAACTCAAAACAGAAAGAAGTATCCTCCATAGTCAATTATGGTATACTGTACTTTTAAATTATCGGCCAGGACGATCATAGGATCGGCCTGGACGATATTCACAAATTATGCCATAATTGTTCAGGAAATCAAGGGAGTAATTAAGGATGATTGATACGATCATATTGTCCTGGACGATCGCAGGATCGGCTAGGACGATCCAGTCAAAAACCTTAAGTTACTTCAGGAGTATTCAGAGCTATTGTCAGGTAGATTTTCCTCTAATTTGAACTGATCGGCCAGGACGATCGTGAGATCGGCCTGGACGATCAAGCCAATTTTCAATCGTCCAGCTTTGCATCCAGGGCTATGCTCTGGCCGATCTTCATTGATTTGTACTGATCGGCCAGGCCGATGTCAATATCGGCCTGGACGATATAGTCGACAACTTGCAATTAATGATCTACTTTGAAGCTCTTCTATTTAAGAGCTCTTGTTCAACATTTTTTAAGACCTTTGGCTGCTGCCTTGACCTGAGAAGACCTTGAGGAGAGAAAAAGAGAGAGAGGAAAGAGAGAGGATCTTGTGAGGGGGAGCTTGTGAGGGGATTCACAAGGGTTGCATCAAGGATCGCTCTGCTTCGTCTTCGTCTAGGGTTTCTCGTCCGTAGAAGGGTTGGTAGAGGTAAGGAGTTTTCTTTTGGTTTTGGTTCTCTGCCAGCTTCAGAAGGAAGCAAAAGGAGGAAGGTTCTATGCCTTTTCGGGGTGGTAAAAAGGAGGTTCTTGTGAGGGCTTCTCCGCCTAGCTGTGGGGGCTAAAGGAGAGTCACGTTTTGTAGTGCAATACTTGGAGGGTGCCTCCAAGGAGTGGATGTAGGTTGAGTCAACCGAACCACTATAAATTTATGTGTTCCTTTTTTGCTTCCACGCTTTTAAATTCCGCATTTATTTCTGTGGGGTTATATGGTTTATGCAATTTTCTTTCTTTGTGAAAAGAGTTTTTAAAATACCAATTCACCCCCCCCCCCGCCCCCCCTCTTGGTTAGCTTGGGACTAAGTTCATAGGGCTTAACATCCCTAATGAACTTTCACTCTTGCCCTTTACTTCTACAACCTTCTTTTATTTTTGTTTCTCTTTCTCTTGTGGCTTGACTAAAATTGAGTCTAACTTTGAGAGTTTTGAAGGATCGACTGATGGCCTACCATTATGATTGTTTTCCTTCAATGATCCAATGAGAATAATCTCCTTTATCTTGGTAAACAGATATGAGGCACCAATGATATCCATCAACTAATACAGATGTAGCTAGGTACCTTTCATACATCTTATTCTTTCTAACATACTATGGTGTCAAAAATCTTACTTCAATTTTCTCTTCCTTTAAATTTTCCTTCTCAAACTAGTGTGAGATCATCCCCTTCAGATGTCTCATGTATTCTTCTTTGGTCTCACCTAGCTAGGCAGCACTTGAATGGATGATATTCCTTAACATCATCTTCCTTTGGAGTTGCTTCTCCTTGGGATTTCTCTTAATAGAATAATCTATCTTGCATGGTTGAGAGCAGGCTATCCTACTAGCTCTCTCCTCCCCTACAACAATAATAGAAAGGGGATGGAAATGACTCCCCTTTAGAAGGGGAGAGGAGGCCAAGATAGGTAGCTCTTCAGTAACCTTTGCCTCTACTTCAGTTAAGATTTTTAGTTCTCTAATCTTCCTTGCCTGAATAATCTTTTTTCTAACACTTCGCATATAGTTTTTTCTTTGGTTTTTACTAATGAAGGGGTGCCAGAAATTTCCCCAATCTTATACATTGATGCAATTTCAATCACCACAACTGACTTTTGTCTCTTATCCTCCTTAGTAAAGAATGTGGTGGGCACAGGGGGGACAACAGCCTCCATTTTGGGAGTGGGGGAGTCAATCATATACCCAACAACAATCTCAACTAAGGAGCATCTTTTCCGTGCTTGCCAGCTAGATCTATAATGTTTCTCCCATTGATTATTAGCTTAAGTGTCTGGAACCCCCATCCCAAATTGGATTGAATTATTGCAGATTAATTCCTCAACATACATGTCACGGTCTAGGGAGAAGATCAATTTAGATGCCATTTCAGTGTGTTTGATTTTTTGAAAGTAGAAGAAGGTGATTTGAAAATCATGAATGATGCTTACTCTAATCACATTCACTAAGTTATAGGAGATTTAACTCAATAGATGATGGCAAGTTGCAAGAACCACTTATGATTTAATGAAATTTGCATTTTCATTATATATGTTAAGCTACAAGGAAATATTGTGGCGTAACATATGGTAAAGATATCCAAGAATTATTTTATTCATTTTTTTAAAGGAGTTTTGAATTCTAAACTTGATGGGTTTTCTTCAAATTTTGAAACTCAACATGAGTTTTCACCCAACATGAGGGTTCACAAAATAGACATGAAAATCTTAAAAATGGGCTTGACTCTCTCATTTCACCAATTAACTTGGGGTGGGATGTCAAAGCCTAAACCTTCTTAGAGGTTCTTTTACTCATTTCTTTGTTATTATTATTATTATTATTTTAGAGTTGGCCACACTCACCCAAAGTAGAAATCGATATAGGGACAACCAGAAGGAACGTAGTCAAAACTACCAACAACAACATCATCATCATCAATCATTTGTCTTGTTACATGGGTCGGCTATATGAATCCTTTTTTCTCTATTGTGTCATGTTAAAAGCCAAATTCTCATTTAAATATAATAAATAAAAATCTTTAGGTCTACCTCTACTTTCCTTAATATAAGTCAAATCTAATACCTCTACTTTCCTAATAGGGTCATCAGAAGGTTTGGCCACATTAAATGTTCTTAGTAAAGGATGTGACCATACCATATAAGGTGACTTATCACTTATATGTTCAATTGGAGCTACTCCAATTTTACACTTATATGTTCAATATTTATCTTATCTCTAAGGATAAAGCCATTCATCCACCTTAACATCCTCATCTGTGCAACACTTAACTATTATGCATCTCTTTTAATGGCCAACATTCAACACCATAAAGCATTGCAAGTCTAACCACTATCTTATAGAAAATTCCCTTAAGTTTTAGGAGAACTATTCTATCACATAACAAGCCCAATGAATTCCTCCACTTCAACCATCCAACTAAAATCTACTGAAAATATCCCCATCTATTTCACCATCACTCTAAATAATTGACTCAAGATATCAAAAATATGTACTCTTACTAATGACTTGATCGCCCAAAGTCACAATCCCCTCACTAGATCTATTACTACTAAAATTACACTCCATATATTCAGTTTTAGATCTACTCAAGAAAAATCTTTAGATTTTAAGGTTGACCTCCATAATTCAAGTTTACCTTCAACTCGCTCTCTTGTATTATCAATAAGAAGAATATTAACTACAAAAAGCATACACCAAGGCACATCCTCTTGCAAATGTCTAGTGAGAACATCCATATCAAAAGCAAAAAAGATATGGGCTTAAGGATGATCCTTGATGTAATCTAACTGAAATAAAAAAATTCTTGGTCAAACAACCTTGTGTTTGAACACAACTAATAGCTTCTGCATACATATCTTTAATGATTTGAATATAAACGTTATTAACTCCTTTCTTTTCAAGAACTCTCCATAGCACTTCTCTTGGAACTTTAACATATGCTTTCTCTAAATCAATAAATATCATATGTAGATCCTCCTTATTCTCTCTATATTTCTCCATCAAACCTCTCAATAAATATATGGCTTCCATAGTAGACCTACCCGGCATGAATCCAAATTTTTTTGAGAAACATTAATATCACGCCGCAACCTGCGCTCCATAACTAGTTCCCATACTTTTAAACTATGACACATTAACTTAATTCCTCTATAATTTGCACACTCCTGTGCATCACCTTTATTCTTAAAAATAAGAATTAACACTCAATCTCAACTTATATGGCATCTTTTTAATTTTCAAAAAAGTATTAAAAAGTTTTAGTAATCCAAGAAATTGCTTCATCTCCTAAGCATTTCCACATGTTTATTGGGATATCATAAGGTCCAAAAGCTTTTCCATATTTCATTTTCTTTAAAGCCTCTCTATCTTATATTTTAATTATATGCTAATAAAAATAGAAATCCTTATTTTCATTTAGGGTGCTAAAGTCATTAAATTTAATCATATTTCATGATCTTCATTAAAACGTTTAGCAAAATATCTCATCCACCTTTGTTGAATATAATCTTCTAAGAAAAGTATATTTTTATCTTCATCCTTAATACACTTCACTTGAACTAAATCCTTACTACTCCTATCTCATTATTTTGCTAACTTATACATATATCTTTCTCCCTCCTTAGTATCTAATCTATTATATAAATCATTAAAAGCTAAAATCTTTTCAACACATATTTATTTTTTAGACTCCTTACATGCCTCTTTATATATATCCTAGTTATCAAAATTTTTACATCTAAACCAATATTTATAACAAAACTTCTTATTTCTTATATTTTCTTACACATTTGAATTCCACCACCAACTATTTTTACTATTAGGAGCTTTTCCCTTTGATACTCCAACCATATCATTTACAATAATATTAATATCACTTGTCACTTTTTCTCATATAATATTAGCATTCACATGCACGGATAAAATCTTAATATCTAAAATCTTACTCTCAAAAATATTTTTATTCATATTCTTTAAATGTCTTCATCTAATCCTTTACTATCACTTAACTTTATTTTTTATTTACTATCATTTTATCTTTAAGTCCAAAACTAATAATTGATATAGGGTACATAAGTTTTCAGTCAAAAAAACTTTATAATCTTTCCAATCTGGATGATCTAATTTTCTTATAAGAAAATAATCAATCTGAGTTTTACTATATTCATTTTTATAAGTGATGAGATGCTCATCTATTTTCTTAAATAAGTTATTAGCAATTAAAAAATTATAAGCTAAAGAAAAATCTAAAATAGTCATTCCACCTTCATTTGTCATTCCAAACTCATGGCCACCATGAATGCTTTTAAAATCAACTACCTCTCTACTAACATGTCCATTTAAATCTTCTGCAATAAAAACCTTTCTTCAAGAGGTATCTTTTGTATTAATTTTTATAATTCATTCCAAAATTTTAATTTTGAACCCATAACCAAACCTACATGAGGAGCATAAGCACTTATAATATTAATAATCTTAGCATCAACAATAATCTTTAAATTTATATTTCTACCTCCAATTCTATTAATATTTATGATATTATCCTCTAAACTATTATTTATAATCACACCTACATCATTTTTTGTATGACTCATACCCAAATATCATAATTTAAATTATAAACTGTCAATCTCCTTAGCCTTCTCTCCAACCCATTTAGTTTCTTAAATACAAAGAATATTTATCTTCCTAAGAATCATAAAATCTATTAATTCCAATAATTTTCCTATAAGGGAATCTATATTTTAAGTTCATATCCTAATTTTAATTTTATGTACTAGCTTCTTTGTCCACATTTGTCCTTGATGTGAGAACCTTTGCCTATATAACACAACACCCAGGTGCCTGTATAATGGCCCTTACACACTTATCATTGTATTCAGACCATACAATGTGTCGCTTACAGGGGATGCCCAAGTATTAGCACAATTTCTTAAAGGATTCATGTCATTATTATTCGACAAGTATTATATTAGATGTCGACTACCTAATGCAACCCTCCACTTTTCTCATTCAGGACTTGGGACCTGCCAACGATAGTGTTAAGGTATTTAAAACTACTAATGTAGTAAAATTTCTAACATTATTAAAGGTGGAGAGAGAGATTTATGAGCAGAGTTGTAACATTTTGTTTGTTTGTGTGCTTGCTTTCTCATTTTGTTAGAAAGATAAAAGGCAATTGGAATTATAATTTCTTTGGAAATTTTTAAAATTGTATAGACTTTTAAATATGTTTTAGTTTTGTAGTTGAACTCATCATTATAAATGATATATCACCTTGTAAGGTAACAATATCATTTCCTTATAGATTCAAATTACGGAACTATAAGTCTCATCCCAACTACCATAACTAAATTTGGGGATGAATTACATATGATTATGAAGAATCAACATAATATCTTAGTATTCATTTGATTATGGTAGTTAAGATTCTTTATCATTGGTTATCATAGTCAAACCATCGTAGTGAACTACATATAACCCCACAAGGTCAAAATGAAATTCACATATCTAACTATAATAATCTCAATATATGTATCATTTATTCATAGTAAAGCATATTGATAGTTAGTAAATATTTCTCTAAAAAGGGGAGGATATCACCCACCATGAATCATTTGAATATGATGATAATGATCATTATTGATTGTCTTGATTTTTCTAAAGAGAACTAATTAAATTTTAAATTGACCTAGTGTCTTTGAATCTCCTATGAAGGCAAGCCTTCATACATAATTACAATGTATGAAATTTTGAGCTTCGTACGATCACTCTCAATTAAAATAGCGATAGCTTTTTTTTTTTTTTAAGGAGTGATATCAAAGGAATGATATTGGAATTCTAAATGGGATTGGATCAAATTGTGAACACTTATTTTTGGAGTACAATGTAGGAATAGTAGGAGATGCCTTGGGATTCTAAAATAATTCAGAAACACCCATATCTATCATATGTGTTTGGCTTTATATTTTTAATTTAGACAAAATTTTAATTTGAGTTGACAATTTATTAGAATGTTGGGATTATGTTCCCAAAATTAGGAACTTATAATTTTTGTCCAACATGAAACTTAAGCCTATTTTGGGCACCAAACCATGGTGACCCAAACCTAGCTAAAAGGCAAATAAATCCGTACTTATCCCAGCCTGGAATGGGGAGAAAGTTAACCACCTAACACTTCAAAACTCTGATTATGGTTATACGACATATGTAAGATTAATTATTTATGTTTTTAAGCATTGGAGTTGATGTCTATAGAAGATCCTAAGTTGCCTCTTCACTTATGTGGGGTATTTATTGCTCAAATGAAATTAACATTTTATTAACTTTAAATTAGTTTCTAATGTCATGAATATTGATTGACCTTGTATACATAAATGATATGAAGCAGTTTTAAAATTCACCTTAAAAAATAGATTTTTCCCTTGAGATATCACAACATCCCCCAGATAGAGTTGCACCCTAATAGGTGAGGTGGTCAGCCACGACCCCTAGGAGAGGAGGTACCTAACAAGGAAGAGAAGATTCAATATGAATGCATGAGACCCATGTCATGCCCAATCTTACTTCTTAAATCCATTTATCTTTCTACGTCAACCTAAATACTTTATTTAGTTATGAGTAGAAAATGTTTTCCCTTAAAGAGCCTAATCGAATACAAGCTAAAATGAAATCACCATGCAAGAAAGAAACCTAGGAAGATTTATGAAACTCCTAATGTGTAAAAGTAAGCACAACAATCGAATCACATGATTAAATATATACAGTAAATATAAAAGTTCATGTGGAAAATGTCACTTAATTACAACCTGGAGTCTGTAAATATTAAAAGTGGTCGGGTACCATTAACAATAACCTGGATTATAGTCCAAAAGATGATGCAAGTAATTTTTAAAAGGGATATTTTTGAAAGTATTTATTTCTTCATCTTCCTCTCATCTTCATCAAGTCCAAGTATCCAAATGGAACGAACTCCTCCCTAAAGGGGTGTTTCCTTCCTCTTTGAATTTTCAAATCATCCTATTTGAATCCCCAAATGAATGGAACTCTCCCCTAAGGGGTGTTTCCCTCCTCTTTGGACTTCAAATTGGATAGATAATATCCCTTTTAAAATTAACTTTTATAACTCATGAAATTCAAATTACATATGAAAATTAATAAAAAAAAAACCTAATACAATATGTATGGTTATCCTATGCAATTCACATATAGAATTATAAATATCCTAAGCATTTATACATATCAAATTACTCAATTTCTCTCATTTGAGCATAAAACACACTTATCCATGCTCTTATGATTTTTAGGGGGCTTAACATTTAAAGCATATACATAAAATTTATTAATCATATTTAATTAGCACCCTTTTTATCCCTACTTGAGCATCACCTCCTTCATAAGGCTTTTTTAGCATCTAAATCATCCTAACCTAGGAAAATATATCACCCATCAATCCATATCACATTTAGCATGATAAAAATTAGCACATCAAACAATTCATTACAACCAACAAGTAGTGAAAACTATGGAAACCTCAACACACAAGTAGTAGAAAAAGAAAGTACATCAGCCTAGCCTAAAACTAGAAGTAGTTTTCCTAACAAATCATCTAAAGTATGTGCATTAGACTGTGTGGCTTAGATGTGTCTTATGCTAGATAGTTGAAGTTTTCTAGTGCTTTTTTATTTATTGTGGGTCAAAAGGGATTTAATTCAAGTTAAAGTATTAGTGTTTTGATATTCATTTAGGATGAATTTTAATTATTGAGTGATTACTACATTTGTTTAAACTAGGGCTGTGAGGTTTATTTCACCCTCCTTACGGGTAAATTTAATAGCCCCGTGGGCCTAGGATACCCAGTAGTAACTAAGGTTATTTAATTGATTTAATTGATTGAAATTAATGGTTGATGAGTTTTAAGTTAATTGGTTATTGATTTAACTCATTAGATTAATAATTTTTTCCATCAACTAGTTCGTGATGTTGTCAAAATGGGCTCAATAAACTAGGCCTCTTTAGGACATGTAGCTCCACAACTCAAGATAGTCTATCCTAAAAACTTGATTGATGAAGTTATATTAATTATTTATTTTTAGTAAACTAATAAATGATTATTTAATTTTATATTGCACTTCATTAAATCCATTCGTGATGTTTTCATAATGGGCTCGAGGAACCAGGCATGCTTAGGACACATAGTCCCTTAGCTCGAAGTAATCCATCATAAATACTTCATTAATGAAGAGTTTGTGGTGCATTTTGAGGTTGGTTATTAGATTATATTTATTAGATTTATGTTTTTCTAGAACTTTAGTCATTTGTTTAATTTTTGAAAATTATAAATTATATAAAGTGGCATTTTTTTTTTTTTGCTTTAAGATTTATATTAAGTTCTACAGTTTTAGTATTTTTGATAAATATTAGAACCTAAGATGTGTGAAATGATACAAATTTTGCTGGATTTAATTTTTCTATAATTAGTTAAGTTTTTTAAAGTTTTGATGTTAGTTTGAACTATGATTGGCCAAAGAGTTGACTTTTTTATTTTTAGAGATTTTTAGAAGTTTGATATTTTTAATAAATATTAAACCCTTAAAGAAGTACAGTGCCTTTTATTTTGCTTAATTTGGACTTTTCTAAAAATATTTATGAATTTTTGGAGTTTTGACATTAATTGAATTAATAATTTGTTAATTAAGGATATTTTGTTATTTTTTTCACCAAACTCACTTCAAAATTCTTGAAATCTCTCACAAAGGCTAGGGATGACCTATAGGAGCGTTATCAAGAGCTTAGAATTTATTTCATTTTTTTATTAATTTTTAATTTTTTTAATTAATTGTTGGAATTCTTTAATTATTAAAGTAAGATCAATTTTAAAGTCTAATGAAAAGGATTTTGATTTTCTTGGATATAAGATTAAATTATGAATAACTTTCATATTATTTATAATTTTTGTATTTAATTTGGATTTATTGGATTTTTTAAAGTTTTAAGCACCTTAACGGGGCTGATTTTTTATCTAGTTAATTTTTTTACTTAATAAACTCCAATTCTATAAAATTTGAACCAAAGTTGTATGATATCACTAAGTTTAATGTTCCAAAGTTTCACCCCTGTTGGGTGTATGTGGAATTTCCTAAAACTTTACTAAGTTTTCTAGACATTAGACTTAATTATTTTCCCTAGGTGTGTCTAGTTCTCCAATGTGTCCAATTTTTGGCTCATCTAATAATGACACATATATAAACACGCCACAGAAAAATGTTAGCTAAATCCTTTGAATTTGGAGACTTATGAATTTTCTAAATTTTAGGTCTAAAATGGACCTATTAATTTAAAAATGCATACCACAACAATTCTGAGAGCATCTAGACCTATAAAAAAATGCAAGAGATGCCTAAGATGCTCAAAACAAATTTCACCAAAAATAAGGTCCAATTTGACCTCTGCGTTATGAGAAAATTTATAAAAAGTTATTTCAAATAAATATAAAATTTTCATAATTCAGTGATCAAAATATATTAAATTATTTTTAGAAAATACTTTCTTAAAACCTTTCCAATGACACCAAAATCATCAAATTTGGTGAAAAATGAAATCACTGTAATTTTGGAAGTTTTGGGATATTTAATTAAATTTGTAATTCAATTTAAAGAATTAAATGGTCGACGCTTTAATTTCTAAACATTGGTAATAATTGGTGATGGGAGGCGGCATGGCACTACATCTAGGATACGTGTTGCAAGCCTAGCAACTAACTTAACCACATTACCGGTCTATATGGACCACTAGATTGACTGTGAGTTAAACGAATGGCCTAGATGCGGCCATTTCATCTCCCATGATAAGATGCTTGATCAGTTGTTCAATATGTCGGATGAGTGATGGCGTTTGACACTCTATAGACCATACGATCACACATGTTTCATGATCATATAGTTCAACTCTAAATAAAGCTTTTTAGTTAAAAATAGACTAAAAAATGGCCATAACTTTCAAAATACATGGAAAAATTCTTAGAAATTTCAAACACAGACTCATGGTGCCGTAATCTTCCAATACCTAGAGCTTTACGGCTCCATGAATTATAGATTTTGACTAGTTTCAAAAAAATTTAAGATATCTCACAAACCAATGGATGGATTTTTGACTTCTTGGGCTCATTTTACTCCTAGTAATATCCTCTCTAATTTTGTAGAATACCTCATGACCTTGTTATGGCTAGATTGAAAGTTATATTGAAAATTCTTCTTTATCTCTCTAGATCCCTCTTTCTTCATTAAAATAAGGTTTATGGGCTTGGAAATGGTGGACAAATGATGGGAGGAGGTAGAGAAGATGTTGTAGAAGCTAGAGGAATAGTTCTTTCGAGTATAGGTTGTTGGGATAATGTTTGGAATAGAATAAGCCTAGATTGATTTGGGTTCTCCATTTTATGCTTGCCACATGTTCAAAGCTATTAGAATGCCAGGAAGAGGGTAGGTGGAAGAGACCCCTTGGCTCATATGATGAGGGGACCACTTGCTTTTTCCCTCATTTGGAAAACTAAGGCATAGCTTGGTTTAAAGGGGTGGATTATGGTTCTTTAAAGAAGAATTTTGGTTGTTCTACAACAGGATTGAGTTAGTTTGTCAGAGGGTTAGGATTACTAAGGTGGCTTGACCTAAGATCATTTGAGAGCTTAGTTGGTCATTTGACTGGTCAAACCAATCAATGGAGCAGAGGAGGCATCCAATGGGTTTATTTGGTTGCTTGGGTGAGTGGCCAAATGTTTAGAGTCATGGGATTGGAGTTAGTAAAATATATGAAAATGTAAAGGGTTTTGACCCCTCCAATTAGGTTTACCAAGTCAAATTAAGAGGGATTTAACATATGGAAGTCTTTTACAAGATTAGGATGTCAGATTTAAGGATGTGAGGTGGTCAATTTGGTTTAAAACGTCAACGAATTAGATTCTAGTGGGGTATATTATTGGTTTTGATCAACTATGGTTAACATGGTCAACCAAGTCAACCCAATGGTTCAGTTTGAGTGTAACAAGTTCAAATGAGTGATTTAAGACCAATATAGGTGGTCTCATGTAAAGGAATGGTCATTTGGCTTAAAATGCCCAATTAATCCCTTAAGGGGCAATTTGGTTAACGTCTGTTGACTTGGTAAACCATGCATTTACAAAACTATAATTTGAGTTCAATGTATTCCTAAGAGTGTTTAGAAAGTAGTAAATAAGGTTTCAAGGTTTGACATGCATTATCTATGTTAAAGTTTGGAGAAAGCTTCAAATGCCTCTTTAAAGAGCATTTTGGTCAAGTGGGACCCTTAGTCAACTTTTGGTCAGCTAAAGTCCATTAAAGATTCAATTTTTTGGTTTAGCATGTCATAATGATGATTATGGATATGCTCAAAGATTTTGGGGAAGGTCCCAAGGTCAAATTCCACAAGATGTTAGGTCTAGTGGCATATGTTGTAAAAAAATTTGAAGGTTTTATAACCTTTGGAATTCAATCAAGTTTCTGGGGTTAGAGGTCTTCGATTGACCTAAATTTAGGAGGGAAGGCCATGGAGACATGCTTAATCAGCATGCAATTCATAGATCATGAATTAGGGGTTATTTGATTTGATTTTTAGGTGATTAAAAAACCATCCCAAAAGGGTTACAGGACATGAGTCTTTAATCTTAAATTTTGGTTTAAAAATTTGGATTAGAATGTAGTTTTAATTTTGATTCATCCACATAAATGAAAATTAATTAAGTCTTTTTTATGATTGGATAAATAAAATCAAGTGGTGGTTACTAGGAGACCACCACTTGAAAGAAACTGGGTTTGGTTTGAATTTTAGTTTTGTTAACCTCTTGACACAAATGAGGTCAACACCCATCTGGCTCGAGATCCACCACATAATGTCTGTGGTGGCATCTATCACTATGGAGGATGTGAAAAGAGTTATTGAGTAAAATAATAGGAGGTGATCAGGAGGCACATGATAATGCAGGTTATATTTGGATTCTTTGACAAAAGCTATGAGGTTTCAAAGAGCTAGATTTTGCTTATGTTTATTCCTGGGATCTCTAATGGATGTCAAGTTTTCAATATAATAGATAATAAACTCCACTGCACCAAATTTAGTTTCAAACATAACAAAATATGTTACGAGGGACAGAAAGGGTGTGATATTAACCCTAACACCTGCTTTAGGAATGGTTATATTGTGAAAGATATGCTAGCTTATATAGGCATCTGGAACTAGGGTGCAGACTAAAGGAGCATGATTGTTTAGTAGAGTATCCCTCATAGCTAGCTTTTCTTTGGTCCAGTCAAAATCAAGAACAAATGCAATGGAGTGTACTTTTAGGTAAGTAGTGGAAAGATGTAGGATTTTGGTCAAAATCTTCATAGGTGATTTCTATAGGTCTCCTATTGACAAAAGAATGAAGGTTATGCTTTCACTATTAACTCTAAGACAGACAAAAAATTCAAAGACCAATTTAGAGTTAAAAGGGAAAGCTAAGGTCATAATGAAGTAGAGTGTGGTGCTAGTAAAGAGATTCAAAACCTAAAAGTTAAGGACTTCTTCATTGATGACTTTGGATGGAGTTATCCCGGCAACCTTGTACTAAAGGTAGGCTTCTTTGTTGATAGCTTCATGAAATCGATGAAAGTCTAAGATGCACCAAGAGGGGGGTGAATTGGTAGTTTTTGAAATAAAGAATAAAGTCTAAACAGGAGTTCTAACTTTTTTATAATTTTAAAAAATTAACTTAACTAATTTAAAGTGAAAGCTAATAATTAAAACAAGATTGTAATAGTGGTGATGAAATTTTAAATCATACAAAAAAAGTTCTAAAATGACATTCTCGCCAAGCAGTTATAGCACTTGTAAGATGCAAAAAGAAAATAAAAAAGCAGTAAATGGAAAAAGCACACCTGAAAATTTTTAGTGATTTGGTCACTTGACCTACGTTCACTTCCCAGTGTCTTTCACTCTAGGAATTTCACTACAAACAAAGTAATTCTCCTTCTGACCCCACAGCAAGGCGGAGAAGCCTTTACACAAACTCATTTTCACCTTCCCCTGTGTGGCAGAGTACCAAATGTTATGTCACCCTCCTAGTGACAGCAGCAAACCTTCTCATTTTTCTCCCTCCTGGAGAAGGCAGAGGACCTTTGAGGATGTTAACCTTGAAGGCTCTCCCCCTAGAGAGCTACCATAAGATTTACCAGGGCCACAGGAGGAGTAAGCATGCAGTAGGCTAGGAGAAACCATGTGATCCCCTCACACTCCTTCTCCCTCAAAAACTCACCTTCTACTTCCTCCCATAAGCCCTAAATCCCTTCAAGCAGCCCCCTCTCAAGAGTTCCCTTCTTTTGTCATGTTCCTCTCCTTTTTTTTCAAAATACAAAAGCATTACTTAAATATCAGGCTCATAGAAACCCTAAGATTTTCAATTTAGCCATTTTTGTACGATGTGATCGTATAGTACGATTAGTTCAAAATTCAATGATTCAAAGACTTGCCTAAATTAATCTGGCAGCTAAGGTTTTGGATTGAAAATGAATCGTACAGTATGATTAGTTCACAGTAGTTAGCCATTGAGCCACAATGTTTCATACAGTATGATTTAAAATCGTACATTATAATCTACAGAAAAAATAAATAAATTTTCCCTTTAAAAAACTCTTTCCCTTTGTGTGTGCATGGTTAATCAGTTTGCACACACTTTTTGTGGCTAGACTCAAGAAACAAACAAAAAATATTAAGTTTAGCTCCTTCACATCCTATTCTACCTAGTCTCGAGTCTTCTGTTGTCTTGAGTAGTATGTAATTTCCCTGAAATGTTAGTACTCACAGACAAGAATAACATTCAAGATATTCAATGAATAATAAGATAATTCAATCAACATTATTTGTCATCATTAAAATCTCATATTAGGGGTTATAAACTGCAACAATCTCTGGCTTTTTGATGATGTCAAATAATATCATCGATAGGTAAGATAGTATATATTTTTTTTTCTTTTTTTTAAATAAACATGAATAAACACATGAACATAAACATAAATAAAAAAACATACATTTCATTTTAAGTTAGAAACTAAAAAGAAAATATGATATGAAACAAGAAGGCATGCTAACTAAGGTAGACAAACTTCTCCCCCTTTTGACATCACTAAAAAAAGGAGTACCAAAGAAAAGAACTTAGAACATATCAAACATTAACTTAGTCAAAAAGGAGGATCCTGATCAGCTGGTGGTGGAGGTGGCTGAAAGAAGTGATGGATGAATGCGAACTATTGGTCAATTAAAGAAAATAATTCCCCAAACCATCGCATGTCCTCCTCGTGCTATTGGTGTTGTTCCTAGATATAAGAGACAAGCTGTGTTTCTAGTTGGTCAAGTCATTGAATGATGTCATCATGAGGATAAGCAAGTGCAGGTCCTCTTTATGGAGCAAGTCTTCTTGGAGGAGCAGGATCTCTTACTGGAGCAGCCTCCCCTTCTTCATCAAAATCTGGCTCATCATGTGCTTGGCCCCAATGAAACAAGTTACAAAAGAAGGCATCCAAATAAGAAATAGGGACATTTTTAGGTTCTCCAAGATATGTTAAATGATATTTGTGGTGAAGAATGTATCCTACAAGATGGCTGAGGGCTAAATTGAGTTTTCTACAGGTGCTAGGAAGGAGAATTTGGGTCATGTTCAGGATATATTCAATAATTAAATTGGCTTCATCAAATATAGTATTGGACATGATTAGGTAGGTGACAATAGAAAGGATTGGGGTTATGTGTATCCTATCTCTAGCTTTGGGTATTACGGATGTCCTAAGAATATGTTGGATGATGCGAGCATTTTGGGTTAATGATTGGACAAGAGGTTGGTGTTGGTTCAAAGCAACATTTCTAAGAACCAAATTGATGGAACTCTAGTCAAAATATAATTTGTTATGAAAGAGTGGGTGCGAGGTCCTTCAATAGAAAGCTCGATATATTGAGCAAGGTCTGCTTTGGTGATTTCTATATTTTGATGGTAGACAAAAGAAGTGAGGGTCAAGTTGTCTATATTTATCCTTAAGTTGGCAAGGAACTCATACAAGATCTCAAAACTGAATGGAAAAGATAAGGTGAGAAGGAATTGGAAGGTAGTGGAAGCAATGAGGCTCATCAAGTCAAGTTAAGAGAAGCTTGATTTAGCATGCGAGAGGGAGTGATCTTGCATGCTTTGAATTTATGGTATGCATCCTCATCCTTAGCAGACAAAAAGCGATCGTCATGGTAACAAGAGGAAGAGGAGCATCCCGAGATGATTTGACCACATTTGCTTGAGCTCTCCATTGAGTAGAAACAAGTGAAGATAAGTGGAGTGAGAAGAGGTTGAGTGAAATGAGCTTATTTCCCCCCTCATTTATAAGGTTTTTGAGAGATCATACAGTACGATCAAGTATCATATAGTATGATCAAGAAATTATTTCATCTGGATGATCAGTGGGAAAAGGAGTTCAAATTGTACAGTACAATTGGTATCGTACAGTACGATATGAAGAAATTATGTTCATCCTGAGGAGTCATAAGTACGACCTTTGACGAAAAAGTTCATACAGTACGAATGGGTGTTTGTATAGTATGAAGGGTAATAATATCATACTGATTGAGTTTAATTTTTCCCAATCCTTTTATACACATGGATCGTGCAGTATGTAAGAGAGATATTGTACAATACGAAGTGCAAGTATATCGTACCAAAAGATTTGAATGCATGGCCATGTGTATCGTACAGTACGATAGGCAGATCAAAAATCAGATCTGGAACATTGGTTGAATCAAGGGCTGTGATCTGTGCATTTTGTATATATCACATAGTACAAAGGTGAATTGAATAGTATGATTGGGGAGGTGAGTGTGTGACAATCAGGAAACACCGTAGACCTTTTTTCGTAATTTTTTTTAATTTTGAATTATTTTGCAAATTTTTTATTTTGGATCGCGTATGAATGTATATAATGCCTAGTTTTGTCCTCAAGGTGCTAAAGATATCATAGGCTAGTGGTTTTGTGAATATGTCTGCCAATTGATCTCTTATAGCTATATGGTGCAACTCAATGACTCCTTTGGCTATATGATCTCTTATAAAGTGATGTCTAATGTCTATATGTTTAGTTCATGAGTGTTTAATTAGATTTTTGGATATGCAGATTGCGCTAGTATTGTCACACATGATTGGGATGGTTCCTATGGGTAATCTAAGATCTAGAAGTTATTGTTTCAATCATAGCACTTGTGATGCCCCATACATTACTTAGGACTATAATAAAAAGAAACAGAACATGAAGAATCCTGACCATCCTTATACTCCTACTCCCCTGTCCTGACCTAAAATCATTTAACCATATATAATGAGCTTAAAAATCCTAACAGGTCACCAAAACCTACAAATGAATTCAAAGCATGGTAAAGGAGCAATATGTTTATCAACTGTCAAATCATAGCAGTTGCATTCATATGATTATTAAATCAGTGCAGGAATGATAAAACTCAAATGCAATAGTAGAAGAATATATAAATAATAAAAAACTACAGTAAAAAAGCCAGTAAACCAATATGAGTGTCAAATCCATAAATCATTCTTGTCTCCATGATACTAATCAGTACATAAATTAGATAAAGCATCAAATCAAAATGTCGATAATAACTGTTAAAATCGGATCAATATAATAAAATCAAATAAGAATATACACATATTATCCAGTTATTCTATATCAACATTAAATCAGTATCTCAATCAAATGCTCAATAAATTTTTTATATCACATGCTCAGTATATCACATGCTTAATATCAATACAGTGAATCAGTAGTATCCAATGGTATCAGTATCTAAATCGGTAATAGTAACAATATAGTGTAAGTAGCAGTAAAATGCTATAATAATAGTAAATCCTTACAGTAATAATAAATCTATTCAATAGTAAGAACAATGCCTCAGGAACAAGCATTTTAGTAATCACCCTAAACAAGTAGAAGTCATAACTATCATGATGATTTTTAGTGTTAGTATCAGTGTTAATAAGATGTTGTCTCAATAAATAGAGTCATCACCCTTTGTCCATCGGCACAATAATAATCTCCTTATAACTATCAATCAGTGTATCACATGAATTAGTATAGGATAACACCAAACTGTAGTATTTAAAGGAAAGCCCGTCGGACCACCATCCTATACAGGTCAATCAGTCTCCAACCCAACTAGTCTACTTATTTGTTACACACATGCATATTATTATCACAATACTATAACAGTAATAGCGACTAGCTATTAATCAAGCACATATCCACATTCATTTTCAATGCACTGATTAAATAATGCATAAATGAGCTTAATTAAGAAGATGTCAAAATGTTAGACAATAAAGAATCCTATTATACAAAAATGCACATTTTGAAAAAATTACCAAAATATTAAGACTTGTATAAAATGATATTTTAAGACTTTATTGTATTACACCACTATTTTTAGAGGTCTTTTAGAGTAGACAAAAATTGCTACATTTTATAAATCACTCGATGAAAAATCTTAAAGAAATACTCAAAATGCTCATAATCACGATCTCTATAACATATAAAAAGTTACAAGGAGAAAGTTTTGTCAATAAAAAGTTATTTACATTTTTTGGTAACAAAAACATAAATTTGAGCGATAAAATATCAGAAATAATAAAAGCTTTGAAATAAAAAATAGGATATGGATTCCTTACAATGAGATGAGCAAATCTTTCAATTGGCTTGACGGACAAAAATTACACCGTAGCCTCCAAATCTGAGTTTCCCTTTTCTCACTCTTCTATTTTCTTTCATATTCCTCATCTCATTTCTCTGTTACCTAAAATGGAATGGGAAATGGTTTTTAAAACATAATGACTTTAGATATTTGTAAAAAAATAATATTATAATATTAATATAATATTTAATTAAATCAATTCTTTAGTATAAAATTCAAATAAATCATTTTAAGACTCAAAAAATTACAAAATAATATCCATAAATAAATCATATTATTTAAAAAATATTAGTGAAATTGTATTGCAAAATGGATACTTTATGTAACTGAAATCCTTACTTGTGCCGATAGGTATAAATTTATTAATGATTTTCACCAAAGCCCAAAAATTATGAAAAAAAAATCTTATAAATAAAAGACTTCGATCAAAATATTATGGCAAAGATGGATTGCAATTTGGAGTTTTAATTACTCCCAAAAAAAAAATTAGCAAAGTCAAAATATGAGTTATTATAGCAAATATGCAACATAACTTCCTACTGCTATATATTCTGCCTCGGTCATGGAAAGGGCTACTGAATTTTGCTTCCTACTGGACCAAGAAACTAAGGATTGTCCTATGAATTGATGGGTCCTAGAGGTGCTTTTCCTATCTATCCTATATCCTACAAAATCAAAATCTGAGTACCCTAAGATTTCAAAGGAGGTGTTGTGCCTAGGATACCAAATTCTTAAGTTTGGGGTTCCTAGTAGATATCTAAGGATTGTCTTGACTGCAGTCAAGTGAGATTCTTTAGGGGCTGCTTAGAATCAGGCATATAGGCACACACACTAAACATTATGTCCGGTCTACTTGCAGTTAAATAGAGGAAAGATCCAATTATTCCTCTATATTTTCTTTTTTGTCTATTGATTTTCCATTTGGGTCTTTATCTAATTGAATCGCATAACTCATTGGACTGTTCATGGCCTTAGCATTATCTATTTCATACTTTTTTAGAACATCCTTGATGTATTTAATTTGGCTAAGGAATGTTCAATCTTCCATTTATTTTACATCAAACCTAAGAAAATAATTTAGCTCTCCCATCATGCTCATTTCAAACTCATTACTCATTAATTTGAGAATTCATCACACAAAGTTTTATCTAAAGATCCAAATTGAATGTCATCTATATAAATCTAAAAAATAAGAATTTCATTTTTTACCCTTTGTAGGAAGAGGGTGGTGTCTATACTAACCATAACAAATCCTCTAACTAGTAAGAATGGGCTATGTCTTTCATACCATGCTCTAGGTACTTGCTTTAACCCATATAGTGCCTTTTTTAACTTGAATATAGATTTGGAAATTGTGAGTTTTTAAATCCTGGGGTTGCTCAACATAAACATTCTCTTTGATTACTTTGTTTAGAAAAGTACTCTTAACATCCATTTTATATAATTTAAAACCCTTGAAGCAAGCGAAGGTTAAAAGAACCATTATGGCTTCTATTCTAGCTACTATGGCAAAGATTTCTTCAAAGTCTATGCCCTCAATCTGGTTATACCCCTTTCCTACTAGTCTGGCCTTAATTCATACTATGGTTCCTAATTCATTCACCTTATTTTTAAAGACCCACTTTGTTCCCACTACACTCTGCTCTTTAGGTCTCTTGACTAATTCTCATATATCATTCCTAATAAATTGGTTAAATTTTTCTTGCATTGGTAAGATCCAAAATTTATCTCCTAAGGCTTAATTTATACTCGTGGGTTCTATCATAGAGATAAATGTAGAATGAATAACCTCCTTCCTAAGTCTATTTCTAGTTATCACACCTTCTGATGGGTCTCCTAATACTAATTCTTTAGGACGACTAAAAAAAAATATCTCCAATCTCTAGGCCGTTCTTCCTGAGGTTCTTCCCTTTCTCTTATGGTCATAATTTCTACTACCTAAAAAGCCTCTACCTCATCTTCTTCAAATTTAGGTTCAGATGACTTATCTGATTCATCAAATACTACATGGGTGGACACTTATACTACTATAGTTCTCTTATTGAAGATTCTATAGGTCTTAACTATAGATAAATAACCTAAAAAGATACCCTCATCGGCCATGAGATTAAATTTTCCTAAGGGATATTTTTCTTTGATTGAGATAAAACATTTACAACCAAAGACGTGTAATTATGAAAGATTTGGTGTCCAACCCTTAAGGCATTCATAAGATATTTTCTTCAACTTCGACCTAATGTTCACCCAATATAAGATATAACATATAGTGTTCACTACTTCTATCCAAAAATATATAGGAAGAGATAGCTAACATTGCCCCAGTAGCTTCTACCAAGGTTTTACTCTTTCTCTCGGCTATCCCATTTTTCTGAGGGGTTCTAGGGGTAGAAAAGTTATGCTCTATTCATATCTCTTGATAGAAGGATTCAAATCTTTAATTTTGAAACTCTCCACCATTATCACTAAGTATTGTTGAGATTTTGCATCCTAATTTTTGAAAGTTCATTAGGGATGTTAAGCCCTTATGAACTAGCCCGAGGCTAACCTAGAGGCGGGGTGAATTGGTGTTTTTAAAAAATTCTCAAACAGAAAGTCATGATCTTTTAAAATATTTTGAAATCATAAATCAAACAATCATTCACCACATAAATAAAGTGCAGAAATTACATGTGAAAGGCAATAAGAAAGAGCACACAAATTTTTATAGTGGTTCGGTTAACTTGACCTATGTCCACTCCCTAGAGCCTCTCCTCTAGGTATTGCACAAAACTCAGTGGCTCTCCTTTTGCTCCCATAGTAAAGTAGAGAAGCCTATATAAATCTCCTTTTCACTGACTTCAATTAGGTAGAGAACCCAACTCTTTTTGCTTCCTCCTGAAGAAGGTAGAGAACCCGACTCCTCTCGCTTCCTCCTGAAGCAGGCAGAGAATCTCGATCACTTTCTGAAGTAAACCTCTCTCGAACCTCCAAAGTACCAGGGATGATGATCAGAGAAGATGACTCAGATCTTTGCTTGGAACAACCTTTATAAAACCCTCACAAACTCTACCTCACAAGATCCTCTCCCTCTCCCTCTCTCTCCCTTGCTCTCTTTCTCCCTTGCTCCAAGGAACCAGGTATAATTGTAATGCATAATCGAGGATGATGTCTTGGATGATATCCAAAAATAATAATATGCCTATAAGAGTTAGGAACTGATTCTTTCTAATTTAAGCATATCATCTAGGATGATGATAATATCGTCCAAGATGATTTGCTTAATTGTGGTAGCCTTAAATAGGATGCCCTAATTAGAGTTTCTATTTTTAATTGATCATCCTAGACAATTTTGTATCGTCCCAAACGATATGATTAAAACTAAAAAAACTCTAAAAACAGACAATTTTTTCCCCCTGAGTGTGTGTGTGTGTGCAAAGTTACTTTAGCATCACGACCCACTTTATTACATTTGACTCAAGAAAAAGTAAAAATACTTAATGAACACTTATAGACTAACTTAGTCCTAATCTATCCAATCTTAAGCTTGCTTGATTTGCAGTTGACCTTATGGACCTGAAACTTTAGTAGGCAAGATAATCATAGAAAAATAGAAGTATCATAAATGTTTATTATCATCAAAATTATGATCTCTGAATCCATATTCATAACAATTTCCATTTAATCCAAGTGGAAAAGTTCTAAATTCTTCAAATGACTCATTCTTATGTATTAGGAATCTTATCTAAGTGAATCTAGAGAACTCGTCTACAATCACAAATCCATAATTTTCCTACCTAAGCTAGTTGTGCTAACATGACCAAATAGGTCCATGTGGAGGATTTTTAGTGGAATGGATGTATTAACATCCTTGATTGAATGAAATGTTGATTTTACTTATTTTCTTAATTGGCAGGCATCACATAGATGGTCTTTAGTGAATTCAAACTTAGGTACACTCTAACTAGGTTTTTCTGAGTGATATTCCTAAGTGTTGTCATGCTAGCATGGCATAGTCTCCTATGACATAGCCAAGAGTCATCCGTTATTATTTTTAAACATAGTGAATTTCAATTTTTAAAATAGTTAAGATCTAACATGTAAATAATATTCATTCATTTTTCTTCTAATACAAGTTTATCATTTAAACTAATTAAGCATTTATACGAGATAAATTTTATGTCAAATCCTTTGTCGCATAATTGACTAATGCTTAATAAATTATGCTTTAAACCATCAACTAATAAAATATTTTTAATTAAAAATTTATTAGAGTTTCTAATAAAACCTAAGCCCACCACTTTTCTAGTGGTGTTGTCTCCTAAAGTCACCTTGCCTCAAGTCCTGGTCTCCAGTGTAATGAACTTCTTTATGTCTCAAGTCATATGTCTTAAGCAGTCACTATCCATGTACCACATGTTATCACTAGGTCTTTTATGAGATCACTCGTATAATGTTATTCAAAGGTTATATTTGGGAACCCAAGTGAGTTTGGGTTCCTCCTTATGCTTGTATGAATGAGATGTATGCATGCTATATTATGGTGAATGCAATTAGGTCTCCATACTAGGTGTTTCCTATGGTGAATCATGCAAGTGTGGGTTATATGACCTAGCATGCCACAAGAGAAGCACCTAACACCACGAAATGGGTTTACCAAACTATGTGGGTGGTGATGCCTCTTCTTAAAGTTGTGTAATGCATGTAATACTAGGGGTTTGCTCATTTGGGATAATAAGAATAATGGTTTATCATTTTTAAATATTATGAGTTTTTTTTATGCTTTATTTTCATATTCATAAGCTACCACTTTCACTTTTAGCTGATATTCATTGTTATTTATTTCTCATGCAAGTTCATCTAATTTCATAAACTCTTTTTCTAATTCAACATGAGATGTCTTCAAGGAATCATGTGCATCAGATAATTTAATATACTTCTTATTTAATACATCAAACTTAGCAAGCAAGGACATTTGATCTCTATCTAAATCAGAATATTCTTTAACTAAATTAGCATGATCAATTTGTAAAGAACTAAATTCAACGTTAAGATTAGCATGCATTTTCTTTAACTTTCTATACAAATCATGGATTTTTTCAAAAATAACCAATAAATCTTTATATAAAAGTTGACATACCTCATCTTGATCTAATTGATCAAGATTATCATTAGCCATTAGACACAAATTTATTACCTCCTCCTATGTTTCTTCTTCTAGCAATTTTTAGGCAGAGTCGGCCTAAAATGTCTTCTATGTCTCCAGCTTCCCTTTCTTATATTTTGACTTCTCCTCGCCCTTCTCCTTAGTTGGATGGATCTTTAAGTTTGGGCAATTAGCTCAGAGGTGACCTGATTTTTTGCACTCAAAACAAATTGTGTCATATGAAACTTTATTATTCTTTGAGCTTTTACCTTTGTTCCAGTTATTTTGATGATTCCTTTATTTTCTTTTTAAAATATTCTTGAATTGTTGGGTCATCAAGGCTATATCGTCATCTTTCTCCACTAGAGAACTTTCACTTTCTATGTTGTTTGCTTTTAGAGCCACTGTCCGGTCCTTCTTTTCTCGTACATCATTTTATCCTTGACTCACTCCTTACTTGTAAGCAATGAGTTACACAAGCAAATTGTCAATTGAATAAATGTTTAAATCTTTAAACTCAGTAATTACAATAATTTTAACATCATAAGAACTAGGTAAGCATCTCAAAATTTTATTGACTTCTTCAAAATTAGAAATCTCTTTACCTAGTGCATGCAAGGATGTCACTATCTAAGTGAACCTAGTATACATGCTAGATATAGTTTTCCTAGGTTTCATATGGAAGAATTAGCAATCATGCAATAAGATATTTAATCTAGACTATTTAACCTCACTAGTTCCTTCGTATGTGATACACAGTCTATCCCATATCTCCTTACCAGTAGCACAGGTGGACATTCTCATGTAGTCTTTTGATTTTAATGCATAAAAGAAATAATTCAAGTACTTTGCATTTAATTGTACTAGATCCCTATCTTCATTGCTCCAATCACTAAATATTATTTGAGTTTTAACACCATTCAGAAGTTTAAAAGGTGCAGTGTAACCTTCTTGTACCAACATACAATAGTCTATAAATTATAAAAATATATGTTGCGGATCAATGGTTTATGATTTTGATGATAGCAAACATTCCTTATTTCTCTACGATTGCCTTTTGTGCTAAAGTTTCAGGTCCACACGATCAGACTGTAATTTGGAACCAGCTCAAGATTGGGTAGGTCTGTGTCAGTTTGTAATCTTTTTCCTTTCTTGAGTCTATTGTATTTGGTGTGGTATCTGATGATTTGTAACTTGGAAGATTTTCTGTTGTTCCCTAAATGATTTCTATTTTTGGTAACATCGTTCGGGACGATATTTATATCGTCCTGGACGATCTGACAAAAGTAGAAACCCTAATTAGGGACTCCTCATTAAAGCAGCCGTCTTTTTGCAAAACACATCGTCCTGGATGATTTTGTATCGGCCAGGACGATCGGCTCAATTCAGCAAGAATTTGCTGCCATATCTACTTAGGAAAATATTATTTTTGGATATCGTCCTAGTATATCGGCCTGAACTATAAAATATCGTCCTGGCCAATCCAGAGCAATTTTTCCAAAATTTCTCAGACAGTTTTGGAAAGCAATTAATGGGGATTTCGTTCGGTCCGATCGCAAGATCGTCTGGGATGATTAGACATCGTCCAGCTTCATTTCAGGGCGATATTCAAGACGATTTTCCTCATATTTGAACTAATCGGCCAGGATGATTTGGCTATCGTCCTGGACGATAATGGCGGCAACTTGCATTAATGAGCTCATTTTTAGAGCTTCTTTTTAAGCTATGGCAAGGCACTTTGTAAGTGTCTTTGGTAGCCATTGTAGCTTCGTTCTTGTGGGGGAAACTTGAAGAGAGAGCTTGAAGGGAGAGAGGAAAGTGTGGAGTTTGAGAGAGGGAGAAGATCCTGTGAGGGGGGACTCAAGGGAGTGTGGAGGGGGTTCCATACGGTTGCTCCGGCGAACTCACACCTTAGTACCATCAGATTCAAGGCTTGTCTCGAGGTAAGTTCACCAAAGAAGAAGTCTCTTTGGTGTCAAAGGACCCGGCAACATCGCCGCACCGGGAGAGGTGGAAGTGATTTTGTAAGGGCTTCTCCGCCTAGCTGTGGGGGCTAAATGAGAGATACTTGTGTTAGTGCAATACTTGGAGGGTGCCTCCAAGGAGTGGACGTAGGTCAAGGTTTGACCGAACCACTATAAATCCGGTGTGTTCTTTCTTTATTACTTCCGCACTTTAATTTCCGCATCGTTGGTTTTCTATGTGGTGATATTGGTTTTAGTTTTATCTTTGGTTTTAAAGTTTTCCAATTCACCTCTCTCTTTTAAATTAGCTTTTGTCCAGTTCTATAGGGCTTAACATCCCTAACGAACTTTCAAGTGCCATCTGAGCACTTTCAAGTGGTATTAGAGCACTTTCAATATATACATTCAAATTTTCCAAAAATCAAATGGTATGTTGTCAAACAAGGGTGGAAGAGTTATAGAATAACCCTCTATAGTATTCTGGTTACCAAAAATGTGACATGATCGATTTTTTCAAGATTTTCTAAAACACTATTTTTGAAACCCCACTCTAATACCAATTGCAAGTCTGAGATGAACCAAGAGGGGGTGAATTGGTATTTTTTTGAAATAAAGAATAAAGCCTAAACATGAGTTCTAACTATTTTTGTAATTTTCAAAAATTAACTTAACTAATTTAAAATGAAAGCTAGTAATTAAAACAATATTGCAATAGCGGTGATAAAATTTTAAATCACACAACAAAGTTTTAAAATAATATTCTCACCAAGTAGTTATAGAAATTATAAGATGAAAAACAAAATCAAAAAGTGGTAAATGGAAAAAGCACACCAAAAGATTTATAGTGGTTCGGTCACTTGACCTACGTCCACTCCTCGGAGCCCTTCACTCCGTTAATTTCACTACTCAAAAGTAATTCTCCTTCTGCCACCACAGTAAGGCAAAGAAGCCTTTTACATAAACTCACTTTCACCTTCCCTAGTGTGGCGGAGTACCAAATGTTATGTCACCCTCCCAGTGATGGCAGGGAACCTTCTCATTTTTCTCTCTTCTAGAGAAGGCAGAGGACCTTTGAGGACATTGACCTTCAAGGCTCTCCCCCTAGAGAGCTCCCACAAGATTTACACTAGCCACATAAGGAGAAAGCATGCAGCAGGTTAGGAGCAATCGTGTGATCCCATCACACTCCTTCTCCCTCACAAACTCACCTTCTCCTTCCTTGCACAAGCCCTAAATCCCTTCAAGAAGCTCCATCTCAAGAGTTCTCTTCCTTTGTTATGTTCCTCTTCTTTTTTTTAAAAGACAAAAGCATTACTTAAATATTATGCCCTAAGAAACCCTAAGATTTTTAATTTAGCATTTTTTGTTTATACAATATGATCATAGATCATACAGTATGATACGTTCAAAATAGCTTTCAGCATAGTATAAAGGAGTAGGAATAGGTAACTATTCTAAACTACATCGTACATTACAATAAAAATATCATCCAATACAATGTGGTAAACTTCTCCTCAATTCATTGTATGGTATGAACCATGTTGCATAATACAATCAACAATCATTAATTAATCCTTGATTTATTTAACTAATCACATGGGTTAATTTTTGCAAGTATTCAAATATTTGTATAGTACGATTAGTTCAAAATTCAATGATTCAAAAACTCGCTTAAATTAATATGGCGGCTAGGATTTTGGATTGAAAATGAATCGTACAATATGATGGAGATCATATTATACAATTAGTTCACAGTAGTTAGTTGTTGAGCCACAGTGTTTCATAAAAGTACAATTTAAAATCATATAATATGATCTACAAAAAAAACATAATAAATTTTCCCTTTAAAAAAAAACTCTCCCTATGTGTGTGTAAGGTTACTCAAAATTTAATGTGGCTTGATTGAGCATCCGAGAAGAGATAATCTTTCATGCCTTGAACTTATTGTATGCTTCTTCATCTTTGGCGGACAAAAAGCGGTCATCATAATGACAAGAGGAGAAGAGCTTCCTAGGAAAAGTCGGTCCTGCTTGCTTGCCATCGAAAAAGAATTAGGTAGTATGTGACATGGGTAAGGAATGAGTGAATTGATCTCAATCCCCCTCTAATTTATAGAAATTAGGATGATCGTATAGTATGATCGTGTATCGTACAGTACGATCAAGCACTTATATCATCTGGATGAATGGTTTGGAAAAGGTTGTTAAATCATACAGTACGATCCATTTCATATGGTACAAATAGAAGGAATTTCATTCATCCTGAGGAGTCATCGGAATGATCTTTAATGAAAATATTTGTATGATATGAACGGGTGTTTGTACAGTATGAATCGCAATTATATTATTACAATTGGCTTTAATTTATCCTAATATGTTTATACATGTGGATCGTGCATTACAAAGGAGAGATATCATATAGTACGAAGTGAAATTATACCGTACCAAATGAATTGAATGTACAGACACGTGGATCATACAGTATGATATGCAAAGAAGAAATTGAATCTAGATGGTTGGTTTAACAGAGTTTTGTGATTTGTGGAGTTTTTATAGATCGTACAGTATGAAGGTGAATCATACAGTACAATGGTGAAAAAATGTTCAATTTGGGAGTTCAGTGGGGTGAGTGTTTGTTGATCACAAAACACCTTAGACTAGTTTTTTTTTTTTAGCATGCAAGAATGTGTCTGACACCAAGTCTTGTGCTCAAAGTGCTAAAGGTATCTTAGGCTAGTGGTTTCGCAAATATGTCTGCCAATTTGTCTCCTGTGGCTATATGTTGTAATTATATGTCTCCTTTAGCTACATGATCTCTTATAAAGTGATGTCTGATAACTATGAATTTTGTTTGAGAGTGTTGAATTGGATTTTTAGATATGCAAATTGCACTCGTATTATTACACATGATTAGGATGGTTTCTATGGGTAATACAAGATCTAGAAGTTATTATTTCAACTATAGCACTTGTGCGTCACAACTTCCTACTGTTATGATGATGCCTCGTCCGTGGAGAGGGCTACCAAATTTTTCTTCCTACTGGACAAAGAAACTAAAGATTGTCTTATGAATTGGTAGGTGCCAAAGGTTATTTTTCTATCTTCCCTACTTCCTACAAAATCAGAATCTGAGTACCCTAAGATATCAAAGGAAGTGTTGTGTCTAGGAAACTAAATTTCTAAGTTCGGCTGTCTAGCACATATCTAAAGATTCTCTTAATCGTAGTTAAGTGAGATTTTTTAGGATCAGCTTGAAATCGAGCACAGAGGCACACACTAAACATTATATCTGATCTACTGGAAGTTAAGTAGAGGAGAGATTCAATTATTCCTTTATATTTTTTTTTTGGTCTATTGATTTTTCATTCGGGTCTTTTTCTAGTTGAATTGTAGAGCTCCTTGGAGTGTTCATGGGCTTAGCACTTTCAATTTTATATTTTTCAAAATATCCTAAATGTATTTTGTTTGTTTAATAAATGTTTCATTATCCATTTATTTTATACTAAATCCAAGAAAATAATTAAGCTCTCTCATCATGCTCATTTCAAACTCATTACTCATCATTTTTGAGAATTCATCACATAAGATTTTATTCAAACATCCAAACAGAATGTCATCTATATAAATTTGAACAATGAGAATTTCATCTTTTACCTTTTATAAAAAGAGAGTAGTGTCCACACTACCTTTAACAAATTATCTATCTAGTAAGAACGAGCTAAGTCTTTCATACCAAGCTCTAGGTGCTTGTTTTAACCCATATAGTACCTTTTTTTAATTTGAATACATGGTTTGGAAATTATGAGCTTTCAAATCTAGGGGGTTGCTCAACATAAACATCTTCTTTGATTACCCCATTTAGAAAAACACTCTTTACATCCATCTGATATAATTTAAAACCTTTGAAGCAAGTAAAGGTTAAGAGCACCCTTATGGCTTCTAGTCTAGCTACCAGGACAAACGTTTCTTAAAATTCTATGCCTTCAATCTAGTTACACCCCTTAGTTACTAGTCTGGCTTTATTTCTTACTATGGTTCCTGAGTCATTCACCTTATTTTTAAAGACTCATTTTGTTCCAACTACACTTTGCTCTTTAGGTCTCTTTACTAGTTCCCAAATATTATTCCTGGCAAATTTGTTCAATTCTTCTTGCATTTCATAGGATCCAAAATTCATCTCCTAAAGCTTGATCTATACTTGTGGGTTCTATCATAGACATGAATGCTGAATGACTAACCTCCTTCCTAAGTTTATGCCTAGTTCTCACACCTTTTGATGGGTCTCCTAAAATTAATTATTTAGGATGACTAGAAGAATATCTCTATTCTCTAAGCAAGTCTTCCTGAGGTTCTCCCCTTTCTCCTATAGTCATAGTTTCTACTATCTGAATTGCCTCTACTTCATCTTCATCAAATTTGGGTTTAGAGGACTTATCTGATTCATCAAATACTACATGGTTGGATTCTTCTACTACTAAGGTTCTCTTATGGAAGATTCTATAGGCCTTACCTATAGATGAATAACCTAAGAAGACACCCTCATCAGCCTTGGGATCAAATTTTCCTAAGGGAAGGTTTTCATTAATTAAGATAAAACGTTTGCAACCAAATACATATAAGTGTGAAAGATTCAGTGTTCGACCCTTAAGGAGTTCATAAGGAGATTTATCTAACTTTGACCCGATGTTCACCCTATTTAAAACATTACACATCGTGTTTACCTCTAATACTTAAAAATATCTATGAAGAGTATACTCAGCAAACATTGCCCTAACAGCTTCTACCAATGTTCTATTCTTTCTTTCTGCTATTCTATTCTGCTGAGGAGTTTTAGAGGCTAAGAAGTTATGCTTTATTCCTATCTCTAGACAGAATGATTCAAATCTTTTATTTTGAAACTCTCCACCATGATCACTATGGATTATCAAGATTTTACATCCTGATTTTTGTTGAATTCAAGTGAAGAAAGTCTTAAATTCCTCAAATAACTCATTCTTATATGTTAGGAATCTTACCCAAGTGAATCTAGTGAAGTCTTCTACAATCACAAATTCATAATTCTTCCCTCCTAGGCTAGCTATGCTAACGGATCCAAATAGGTCCATGTGAAGGATTTCTAGTTTCCTAGATGTATTTACATCTTTGATTGATTGAAATAATGATTTTATTTATTTTCATAGTTGGCAAGCATCACATAGATGGTCCTTAGTAAAGTCTAACTTAGGTACGCCTCTAACTAGATTTTTTGGGTGATATTTCTAAGTGTTTTCATACTAGTATGGCATAATCTCCTATGTCATAGCCATAAATCATCTATTATTATTTTCAAACATAGAGAATTTGAATTCTCAATATAATCAAGATTTAATATGTAAACATCATTCATTCATTTTTCTTTTAATACAATTTTATCTTTTAAACTAATCAAGCATTTATTAGAAAGAAATTTTATGTCGAAACCTTTGTCACACAATTGCCTAATGCTTAACAAATTATGTTTTCAACTAATAAAATATTTTCAATTAAGAAATTTTTAGAATTTCCAATAATACTTGAGCCCCCCACTTTCCTGGTGGTGTTGTCCCCTAATGTCACTTTGCCTCCAATCCTGGTCTCCAGTGTAACAAACTTCTTCATGTCTCTAGTCATATGTCTCGAGTAACCACTATCCAGGTATCACATGCTCTCACTAGGTCTTTTGTGAGAGCACCCCTGTAAAGTCAATCAAGGGTTAGATTTGGGAACCCAAGTAAGTTTGGGTTCCTCCTTATGCATGCATGAATGAGATATATGCATGCTATGATGTGATGAATACAATTTTGATCTCCATACTAGGTGTGTCCTAGGGTGAATCATGAAAGTGCAGGCTATGTGACCTAGCATGCCATAAGAAAAGCACCTAACACCGGGAAATTGGTTCACTAACATATGTGGGTGGTGATGCCTCTTACTAAAGTTGTTTGATGCATGCAATGTCGGGGGTTTGCTTGTTTAGGCTAATGTGGATGATGCCTTATCTTTTTCAAATGCTATGATTTTTTTTAATGCATTATTTTCATATTCATATGCTACAACTTCCACTTTTAGCCGATGTTCATTGTTGTCTATTTCCCATACAAGTTCCTCTAATTTTTTAAACTCGGTTTCTAGTTCAATATGTGATGTCTTCAAGGATTCATGTGTATCAGATAATTCAATATGCTTCTTATTTAATGCATCATATTCATCAAGTAGAGACATGTGATCTCTATCCAAATCAAAATGTTCTTTAACTAAGTTAGCATGCTCAGTTTCTAAAATATTAAATTCGGCATTAAGATTAACATGCATTTTCTTTAACTTTTTATATGAATCATGAATTTTCTTAGAAATGATCAATAAATCTTCATATGAATGTTGACATATCTCATCTTGATTTGATTGATCAAGATTATCGTTAGCCATTAGACACAAATTCATTACCTCCTCCTCTGCTTCTTCTTTTGATGATTTTAAGGCAGAGTTGGCCCAAAATTCCTTTTGTTTCTTCATCTTCCATTTCTTATCACCTTCTCCTCACCTTTTTCCTTATTTGGCTGGTTCTTTATGTTGGGGCAGTTAGCTCAGAGGTGACCTGATTTTCTACACTCAAAACAAATTTTGTCAGATAAAACTTTAGTAGTTCTTGAGCTTTTACCTTTGTTCCAGTGCTTTGATGACGCCTTTCTTTTCTTCTTAGGAAGTTCTTAAACTGTCAGGTCATCAAGGCTATATCATCATCTTCCTCTATTATAGAACTTTCACTTTTTGAGGTTGTTCACTTTCAAACCCACGGTCCGCTCCTTCTTTTCACTTGCATCATGTTTCCTTTGACTCACTCCTTGCTCGTAAGCAATGAGTGACCCAAGCAAATTGTTAATTGAATAAATCTTTAAATCTTTAAATTAAGTAATTCTAGTAATTTTAGCATCATAGGAACTTGGTAAGCATCTCAAGATCTTATTAACTTTCTTAGAATTAGAAATTTCTCTATCTAGAGCATGCAAGGATGTCACAATCTGGGTGAACCTAGTGTATATGTTAGTTATAGTTTTACTAGGTTTCATACGAAAGAGCTCATAATCATGCTATAAAATGTTTAATCTAGACTGTTTAACTTTATTATCTCCTTTGTATGTGATACACAGCCTATCTCAAATCTCCTTACCAGTAGCACAAGTAGACACTCTCATGTGGTCCTCATATTTTAATGCACAAAAGAAACAATTCAAGCACTTTGCATTTAATTGAGCTAATTCTCTATCCTCATTACTCCATTCACTAAACGGTACTTAAGTTTTCATGCCATTCACAAGTTTAAATGATGCAATGTAACCTTCTTGAACCAATATCCACATACGATAGTTTATAGACTGTAAAATTGTAGACATTCTAATTTTCCAAAAATCAAACATAATGTTGTCAAATAGGGGTGGATAAGTTATAGAATAACCCTCCGCGGTATTACGGCTACCAAAATGTGACATGATCAATTTTTTAAGGTTTTCTAAATCACTAATTTTGAAACCCCACTCTATTGAAAGTATGAGATGCATCAAGAGGGGGGTGAATTAGAAATTTTTGAAGTAAAATAAAATTTCTAAGCAAGAGTTCTAATTTTTTATTTTAAAATTTTAAATGAAAACTTAACTTGATGTGAAAGCGACTAATTATAACATGATTACAATAATAGGTAGTTAAATTTTAAATCATAAAACAAAGATCTAGAATATAATCTTCACCAAGCAGTTATAGCAAATGTAAGATGCAAAAAAATAAACTACAGTAAAAGAAAAACATCACACCAGAAGATTTATAGTGGTTTGGTCACTTGACCTATGTCCAGTCCCCGGAGTCCTCCACTCCATGAATTTCACTACTCAAAAGTAATTCTCTTTTTGCTCCCACAGCAAGGTGGAGAATCCTTTACAAACCCTCACTTTCACCTTCCTCAGTGTGGCGAAGTACCAAACTCTATGTCACCCTCCCGGTGATGGTAGCAAACCTTCTCATTTTTCTCCCTCTTGGAGAAGGCAGAGTACCTTAGAGGACACGGACCTTGAAGGATCTCCCCCTTAGAAAGCTTCCAACAAGACCTTCTTGGGCCACAGGAGGAGCTAGAGTAAAGCAAGCTTGGAGCAACCATGTGATCTCCCTCACACTCCTTCTCCCTCACAAACTCACCTTCTCCTTCCTCTCACAAACCCAAAATCTTCTCAAGTAGCTCTCTCTCTCTAGAAGTCCCCTTCTTATCATGTTCCTCTCTCATATCTTTTCAAAAAGACAAAAGTTTCATATATAAACTAGACTCCAAGAAACTCTAAATTTTTAAATTAGTTGTTTATGTTCGTACAGTATGATCAATTCAAAATAACCTTTTTCCTGGTACAAAGGAGTACAAACAGGCATTTTTTTAAACAACATCATATAGTACGTTACAACATCATCCAGTATGATATGTTATTTTTCTTTTTTTCATACAGGATGAACGCTGGGATGACCAAAACTTTCCTCTATTCATAATTTGGTATGATCCACTTCATACAGTATGATCTATTAAAAGGTTTAGGACATCCAGTATGATGTTCACATCATCTAGTATGATTAGTTCAAAAATCAAGGGATCATCCAGTACGATGTTTGTGATGATCAAAAATAGCCTCGATTAATCATACATTATGAACCCTACCGTATAATATGATCACCAATCAGTAATTACTCCTTGATTTAATTGACTAATCACGGGGGTTAATTTAAGTAAGTATTCAAATATTTGTACTATATGATTTGATTATACAGCATGATCAATTCAAAATTAAGGATTTAAAAACTTACTTAAATTAATCTAGCAGCTCGGATTTCAAATTAGAAATATATCATACAGTATAATCTTAATCATACAATATGATTTGTTCATAGGTAGCCGTTGAGCCGTAGTAGTTCATACATTATGATTTAAAATCATACAGTACGATCTACACAGAGTTTAAAAAAAAAATCCACTTAAAATAAAGCTCTCCCCCTATGTGTGTGCATGGTTGCTCAATTTGCATATACTTTGTGGCTAGACTCAAGAAAAACAAAACCATAAAATAAAATGAAAATTACAGCATTATAGACTTTACATTTTACTCTACCCAGTCTTGAGTCTTCTTATTATCTTGAGTAATATGCGATCTCTCTAAAATTTTAATACTCACATACAAGAGTAAAATTCAAAATATTTAATGAATAATGAAGTAATTCAAATCAATATTATTTGTTATCATTAAAATCTCAGGCTAGGGGTCATGGACTTCAAAAATAGAGTATGAAATAGGTGTTCAGACAATACAATCATCAATTATTAGTCAATTCTAGGCCATTAATTTCATGCATAGTGAGGATGTGTAGAGATGTGCAAATCATACAGTATGATGTGAATAATTTTTTTAATTATTTTTTAAGATCTTTTTTTTTTATTTTCTTTTTGTTTTAAATTTATTTGGTGTGTTATGATTGGGGAACTTTTACTAACTACTAATATTATACAAATAGACCAAAATAAATACTAAAAGCAAAAATAAATCAAAAAATATAACAAACACGAAAACACACAAACCATATGGCTACACAAATTATTGATTTCACTTTTTTCCTAAATCAATCATGAATGTCAATAACACCTAATCTAAATCTCAGTGTGCTAAAGGTGTAATAATTTAAGGGTTTGGTAAAAAGTATGTCATTTGATCCCTAATTGTTATATGATATAGTTCTATGTCTCCATTAGTTACATAATCTCTAATGAAATGATGTCTAATATCTATATTCTTAGTGGGGGAGTATTGAATTAGATTTTTAGAAATACATATAGCACTAGTAGTGTCACACAAGATTGATATAGTACCTTCATAGTATCCAAGGTCAACGATTTATTACTTTAGTCATAAGACTTAAGCAACACAACTTCTTAATATTTTTAATTCCATCTCGGCGATGGATAAGGCTATTGAGTTTTTCTTTTTATTGGACTAAGATACTAATGATTACCCTATGTATAGATAGGTTCTAAAAGTGTTTTTCTATCTACTCTATATCATGTAAAGTCTGAGTTTGAATATCATATGATTTCAAATGAGGATCTATGTCTAGAATACTAGATACATAAGTTTGGGGTGCCTAGAAGCTATCTAAGGATTCTCTTAACTATTGTCATATGGGATTCTTTTGGATTGGCTTGGAATATAACACAAAGAAATACACTAAACATTATAGATGTTTTGCTAGTAGTCAAGTAGGTGAGTGATCCAATTATCCCCTTATACTTTTTTTGATCTGCTGATTTTCTATTTGTATCCTTATCTAATTGAATGTTAGAGCTCATGGTTGTATTAATTACTTTAGCACCTTTCATTTCATGCTTCTTTATAATCTATTTCATGTACTTGCTTTGACTAAGAAAGATACCATTATCCCTTTGTTTCATAGTAAATCCAATAAAATATGTAAGCTCTTCCATCATATTCATCACAAACTCTCGACTCTTGGTCTCTAAAAAATTATTACAAAGATTTTCATTCATTAATCTAAATAGTATATCATCCACATATATTTAAATTATTAGTAACTCATCTCTTACTTTCTTTAAGAATAGTGTGGAATCCATACTACCCTAACAAATTATCTATCTATGAAAAATGTATTAAGCCATTCATACCATGCGCAAGGTACTTTCTTCAACCTCTATAATGTCTTTTTAATTTATATACATTATTTGGAAAGGTTGAAATTTTAAATCATGTGGGTTGTTCTACATAAACATCTTTTTTTATAACCCTATCAAGAAAGTACTCTTTACATCCATTTGATATAACTTGAAGCCTCTAAAACATGCAAACGCTAACAATACTCTAATGGATTCTAATCTAGCTACAGGGGAAAAGATTTTCTCAAAATTAAGGTCTTTAATGTAATTGCATTTCTTAGCTACTAATTTTTCCTAACAAGTACTCTAGAATAATTTATCATATTATTGAATACCCACTTGGTACCTACTACACTACGGTCCTTAGGTCTGCTAACTAACTCTCATACATCATTCCTAATAAATTGGTTTAACTCTTCTTGCATAGATAGGACCAAAAATTCATTAGATAAGGCTTGATTTATATTTGTATATTCCACCATAGAGATGAATGTTGAATAATTAACCTCCTTCATAAGTTCATGCCTAGTTCTAACTCTTATAAATGGTTTTCATATGATGAGCTCCCTAGGATGACTAGATGAATATCTCTATTTTCTAACCAATGACTCCTGAGGTTCTTCTCTATCTCCTAGGTCAATAGATTTTACTCCTTGGGTAATGTCTACCTTCACTTCTTCTTCTTCTTACTTAGGCTCGCCAAATTTATCAGATTCATCAAATACCATAAGGGTTTATTCCTCTATAACTAAAGTCCTCTTATTAAAGATTCTATAAGCTTTACCTACACAGGAATAACCTAAGAAGACTCTTTCATTGTATTTGGGATCAAATTTTTCTAGAGGAGATTTTCTATTTATAAGGGTAAAGCATTTACTACCAAAGACATGAAGATGTCAAGATTGGATGTTCTATCCTTAAGAAACTCATAAGGTATCTTATTAATTTTTTATCTAATTACCCTATTAAGAAACTCATAGGGTATCTTACTAATTTTTTATCTAATTACCCTAATCAAAATATAACAAGCAGTATTCATTACTTATGTCCAAAAATATCTAGGGAGAAAATATTCAGTTAAAATTGCCCAAGTAGCTTCCATTAATGTTCTATTCTTTCTTTCAGCTATCCCAATCTACTAAGAGGTCCTAGGGGAAAAAATGGTATGTTCAATTCCTAACACCTTATAAAAGGATTCAAACATATTATTCTTAAATAATCCATCATGATCAATATGGATAATAGATAATTTGCATCCTATTTTCTTTGAATCCAAGTGGAGAACATTCTAAATTTCTCAAATGATTCACTTTTCTGATATAAGAATCTAACACAGGTGAATCTATAGTAATCATTAATTATTACAATCCAAAAGTTTTTTCCACCTAAGATGGTTCTACAAATAGGTTCAAACAAGTCCATATGCAGGATTTCTAATAGTCTTGAGGTGGTGATGTCCTTAATGGATTGAAATAATGATTTAAATTATTTTCCTAATTAGCAGGTATCACATGGGTATCCTCTAATTATGTCTTTGTGAGTTATTTTTTTAAGTGTCTTCATGCTTGCATGACATAGTCTCTTATGATATAGCCATGATTCAATAACAACAAATTTCAAACATAAAAATTTTAAATAATCAACACAATTCAAATCAAACAAGTAAATATTACTTATTATTTTTCCTTCTAAAATAAATTTTCCATTTAAACTAATCAAATATTTAGTAGATAAAAATTTTATGCCAAATCTTTTATCACACAATTGATTAATACTAAGCAAATTATATTTTAATCCATCTAATAGTAAAGTATTTTTAATAATAAATTGTTTAGAGTTACCAATCATACCTGAGCCCATCACTTTCCAGGTGATATTATCTCCAAATATAACCTTGTCTCCAGCCATGGCCTCTAGAATGATGAATTTCTTAATATCTCCATTCATGTGCCATGAATATTTGATGTCTAGGTACCACATGCTCTCACTAGGTATTTTGTAAAAGCATACCTACAATGTTAATCAAGGGTTAGATTTAAGAACCCAAGTGAATTTGGGTTCCAACTTATACTTTAATGGATGAGTTAGATATATATTATGATGTGATGTATATGACTTTTTCCTCCACACTATATGTGTTCTACAGTGTATAGTGCAAGTTCAAGTTATGTGTCCTACCATGCCACAAGAATGGCACCTAACACCTACAAATGGATTCACTAATCTATGTGAATGGTAGTGCCCTCCTTCTAGGGATAAGAGATGTATGCTATACTTTAGGCTTATACTATTATGCTAGTGTGGGCGGTGGTTTATTGTTTTGAAGTGCATTAATTTTCTCTTTCAAAAACTAGTTGCCTTCTCATAGATGTCAACTTTAATTTTTAATGCATGCTCACTAGGTATAGTTTGGTCGCACGTGTTTCTAATTCCTTGAATGCTTCTTCTAATTCAATATGTTTGAATTTCAAGGATTCATGCAACTTGCTTTATTTAGTATGTTTTCTTATTCAAATCATCAAATTCATGTTATAGATATGCATGTTCTTTGTCTAATGAAATATACTCAAACTTAAGATATGCATGCTATCTAACTAACAAGTCATGCTCCCATTTTATATCAAAAAATTCATTTTTTTTAAATTACCATGCAATTTCCTTATATTCCTATATAAGTCATAATTTTTTTCATAAATATTAAACAGCTCATTATAGGATAGTTTACTTATCACACTTGATCAAAATGATCAAGATTATAAATTTCCATAAGGTACAAATTTGTTACCTCCTTGTCTACTTTGTGTACTGATGAATCTGAGGTAGAGTGCCCAAAAGGATTTTTAAATCCTCAATTTTTCTTTTTGAAATTAGATTTTTCTTTATCCTTCTCCTTGGTTGGGTGAGTCTTTACATTAGGGTAGACAAATCTCACAAGTCCTGATTTTTTCCATTCAAAATAGATAGTGTAAGAGAAAATTTTAGTACTTTTACATGATTTTACTTTATTCCACTATTGATGACGCCTTTGCTTTTGCTTTAGAAAGCTCTTGAATTATCAGGTTATCAATGTTATATCATCTTCTTCTCTAGCTGTAGAGCTATTACTATTAGAATCATCAGCCTTCAATGCCACAGTCTTCTCCTTCCTCCTGTCAAATGCATCCAAAAGTCTTTGACTCAAAGTTTGCTCATAAGCAATGAGAGATAGTGGTGACTTTTACATAGAGTAAATATTTAAAATTTTATATTCATAAATAGTGGTGACGTTTACATCAAATCTATCAAAACAATGAAGAATTTTACCTACCTTTTCTAAGTATGATACTTCTCTTCCAAGATCATGCAAACATGTCACTATCTTAGTAAAATTAGTGTACATGTTAGAGATATTTTTATTTAGTTTCATGAAAAAGAGTTTGTAAACATGTAGCAAAATGTTTAATCAAGAATGCTTAACTTTATTAGTTCTCTTATAAGTAATACATAACCTATCCCAGATATCCTAGCTAGTAGTATAGGTAGAGACTCGCATATAGTCATCTGATTTAAGTGCACAAAAAAAATAGTTCATATATTTAGTATTCAGATGTTCAAGGTTTCTATCCTCATTACTCCATCACTAAAAAGTGTTTCAACTTTGATGTCATTTATAAATCTAAATAGTGCATAATAACCTTCTTGCATCATATGTCATATTCTAAAATAAATAGACTATAAAAAGGTTGACATTCTTATTTTTCTAAAAATTAAATGGAATATTATCGAATAACTATTTATTGAATAAGATGAGTTATTAAATAACCCTCAGCGGTATTCTTATTTTCAAAATATGTCATTTGAACTTTTTTCAGGGATTTTTAAATCACAAATTATGAGACCCTTTTGTTGCGGATCTATGGTTTATGATTTTGATGATAGCAAACATTCCTTATTTCTCTACGATTGCCTTATGTGCTAATGTTTCAGGTTCCTACGATCGGACTGCAATTTGGAATCAGCTCAAAATTGGGTAGACTAGGTCTGAGTAAGTTTGTAATCTTTTTCCTTTCTTGAGTCTGTTGTATTTGGTGTGGGACCAGTTGGATTGTAATTTAGAAGATCTCCTGTTGTTCCCTATAAGATTTCTTTTTTTGGTAATATCGGCCGTGACGATATTTATATCATCCTGGACGATATGTCCAAAATCAGAAACCCTCATTAGGGCATCCTCATTAAGGCAGCCGTCAATTGATCGGCCTGGACGATACTTGTATCGGCCAGGACGATAATCTCAATTCAGAAAGAATTAACCGCCATAATCAGTTTAGGAATTCTTTGTTTTAGGAAATCGGCTAGGACGATATTATTATCGACCAGGACGATCTAACTCAATCATGCCTAAATTGATCTAGTATCTTTGGAAAGTATTAATGGTAGATTAATACGATCACATCGTCCGGGACGATCACATGATCGGCCAAGACGATGACCTGGACGATCTACATCGGACAGCTTGTATTCAGGGCGATGATCAGGACGATTGAAATCGGTTTTAAACTAATCGGCCAGGACGATCGTGAGATCGGCCTGGACGATGTAACCAATTTTCTTCTAATCGTCTCAAATCGTCCCGGGCTAATGAGCTTAATTTGTACTGATCGGCCAGGACGATATGCCTATCGTTCTGGATGATAATGTCGGCAACTTGCATTAATGAGCTCGTTTTGAGAGCTTCTATTTAAGCTTTGCATGGCACTTTGTAAGTGTCTTTGGCAGCCATTGGAGCTTCGTTTTTGTGGGGGAAACTTGAAGAGAGAGCTTGAAAGGGAGAGAGGAAAGGGTGGAGTTTGAGAGAGGGAGAAGATCCTGTGAGGGGGGACTCAAGGGAGTGTGGAGGGGGTTCACACGGTTGCTCCGGCAAACTCGCACCTTAATACCATCAGATTCAAGGCTTGTCTCGAGGTAAGTTCACCAAAGAAGAAATCTCTTTGGTGTTAAAGGACCCGGCAACTCCGCCGTACCGGGAGAGGTGGAAGTGATTTTGTAAGGGCTTCTCCGCCTAGCTGTGGGGGCTAAAGGAGAGACACTTATGTTAGTGCAATACTTGGAGGGTGCCTCCAAGGAGTGGACGTAGGTCAAGGTTTGACTGAACCACTATAAATCCGGTGTGTTTTTTTCTTATTATTGCTTTCGCATTTTAATTTCCGCACTTTGTTTTTCATTGTGGTGAATCTAGATTACGTTGCTACTGATTCACTTCTCTCTTAATTAGCTTTGGGACTAAGTTCATAGGGCTTAACATCCCATCGAACTTTCAAGTGGTATCAGAGCAAGTTTTCATAAAATAAGTTTTTAAAAACTTTTGAATTTCGATCCATGGCTAATTTTTCTAATCGTATTTTTGCGAAAGGATATTCAATCACTAGACCACCATTGTTTGAAAATATTACATTTAATTTTTGGAAAATTTGCATGTCTACTTTTTTGCAATCAATTGATTTTCATATGTGGCATATGATTTTAACTGGTTATTCATCACCATCATGTATTGTTAATGGAATTAAAACTGATATTCCTTTTAATCAATGGAATAGGGATGAACGAATGGATGCACAATTAAATGCAAAGTCTTAAAATTGTTTTTTCTGTGCTTTAAATTCTGATGATTTTATGTTAATATCCACGTGCACTATCGGTAAGGAAGTTTGGGATAAATTGCACACCATATACGAAGGCACTAGTGAAATCAAGCAATCCAAGTTGAATTTTTTAATGCATGATTTTGAAATGTTTTCTATGAAACCTTATGAAACAATTTTAGACATGTATACAAGGTTTAGTAAAATTACTACATCATTGCATGCCTTAGGAAAAGATTTTTCAAATTTTGAAAAAGTTAACAAAATTCTTCATTGTTTACTTGAAAAATTCGATGCTAAAGTTGTTGCTATTTGTGATTCAAAAGATTTGAATGATTATTCTATTGATAATTTGATTGGCTCACTCATTGCCTACTAGCAAGGGTTGGGTCAAAGACTTTTGGATGCAGGTGAAACGATCGTTCTAAAAGCCGAAGATACGGAAAGAGGAAGCTTAGTTGGTGACGATAGCAATGAATTGTCAAGCAAAACACAAAGCTCACCAATGCATAAGCAAAAGTGGAAGAAAGGTAAAAGTGGCAAAGATGTCCATATTTCTTCTGACATTGTTTGCTTTCGATGTAGGAAACCTGGACATATGAAGAATACGTGCCCTAATGTAAGAATTCTTCCTACGAAAGAAAAGGGCAAGGTGAAGAAAAATTTAAACTAAGGAAATAATGAAAGGCAAAAAATTTCATGGGCAGATCTGGTCTCTGAAGCATCGGACCAGGAGAGAGATAATGGTTAAGAGCCTTTCGTATTTTTTTTGTGTTGTGTTTTTGTGTTTCTTTTCTTTTTTGTGTTTTTTGTTTTTATGTTTTTCGTTTTGTGCTTTTTTCATTCATTTTTATCTCTGTGAAATTTTTTCTCTCATCAACACACACACTCACTTTTTTAGAAATGAAAATTTTACTTCCTAATTTTTCTTGAAATCTTTAGTAAAATTTATGATTGACTTATCTAAAAACAATTAAAGGAAGGAAACTCATGTTTTTTACTTTCAAACTCTGTTTCCTAAAAGAGGTTTTTCTACTTTTGATTTAAACTCTTTTTCATCTTTTAAATTGGTTTTTGAAACTAAATTTTTTATCTCCCTATATTTTATTTATCGCATAGGAATCTTTTGCAAGTTGTTGAATTTAATTCAAAATTTTCTTAATCAAGAAATTCGCTTTTTCAAAAGTATGGGTTTACTTTTGGTATTTAAGATTTCAGAAAGGTAGCATAATAAAAAAAAATTGGCCAATGATGCCAAAAATAAAAGATGCGCAAAGCGCCAAATTGAAAAATATAGAATACACAAAGTGTATCAAAAGATGCGCAGTGCGCCAACCAATTGTCAAGAGGCATAAAATGAGCCCACAAAAAGAATACTTATCATTCTTATACTTCTTAAAAAGCTTAAGAAAACCCTTGATACTTACGATACTTGACTTTGAAAATTTTAATTCTTGATTCAACAATTCGTGCATTGATCTTCTATTAGATATGTTTTATGAAAGGAGTTTTGAAAAATTATTGTTTCTTTCTCTAATTTATTCCTTGATTTAGATATTGAATTAAAAAGTTTTTGAGCCTTTTTAAAGAACTTGAGTTTGGATTATCAATTCTTGATTTTCTAACCTTTTTTTTTAATTATGCGTTGTCAATCCAATTCTACTAAATTTATTTATTAAAACCAAGAGGTAACTTTCTCATTTTAAGAATATTTGTTTTTCACTAGATCAGGAAAAGTTTTTTGTCTTTTGGTCATTTTGTTTTTGTTTATGCCTCCTCTCTTTTTGATAATGTCAAAGGGGGAGAACGTATTATTGAATTTTTATACTGTTATCGTATTTGTATCTTGTTTTCAAAAAATTAAAAACAATAAAAATATTTTCATCTCCCCTATTTTTTAAAAGTGTTATTCTAGTAAGGGGGAGATTAGGACAAATTGTTTTCTTTTGAAAATTCAAATTGAAATGTTTTGCCATCATCAAAAAGGGGGAGATTGTTGCGGATCTATGGTTTATGATTTTGATGATAGCAAACATTCCTTATTTCTCTACTATTGCCTTATGTGCTAACGTTTCAGGTTCCCACGATCGGACTGCAATTTGGAATCAGCTCAAGATTGGGTAGACTAGGTCTGAGTCAGTTTGTAATCTTTTTCCTTTCTTGAGTCTGTTGTATTTGGTGTGGGACCAGTTGGATTGTAATTTAGAAGATCTCCTGTTGTTCCCTATAAGAATTCTTTTTTTGGTAATATCGGCCGGGACGATATTTATATCGTCCTTGATGATATGTCCAAAATCAGAAACCCTCATTAGGGCATCCTCATTAAGGCAGCCGTCAACTGATCGGCCTGGACGATACTTGTATCGACCAGGACTATAATCTCAATTCAGAAAGAATCAACCGCCAGGAATTCTTTGTTTTAGGAAATCGGCCAGGACGATATTATTATCGTCCAGGACGATCTAACTCAATCATGCCTAAATTGATCTGGTATCTTTGGAAAGTATTAATGGTTGATTAATATGATCACATCGTTCGGGACGATCACATGATCGGCCAGGATGATGACCTGGACGATCTACATCGGACAGCTTGTATTCAGAGCAATGATCAGGGCGATTGAAATCGGTTTTAAACTAATCGGCCAGGACGATCGTGAGATCGGCCTGGATGATGTAACCAATTTTCTTCTGATCGTCTCAAATCGTCCCGGGCTAATGAGCTTAATTTGTACTGATCGGCCAGGACGATATGCCTATCATCCTGGACGATATGCCTATCTTCCTGGACGATAATGTCGGCAACTTGCATTAATGAGCTCATTTTGAGAGCTTCTATTTAAGCTTTAGCATGGAACTTTGTAAGTGTCTTTGGCAGCCATTGGAGCTTCGTTCTTGTGGGGGAAACTTGAAGAGAGAGCTTGAAAGGGAGAGAGGAAAGGGTGGAGTTTGAGAGAGGGAGAAGATCCTGTGAGGGGGGACTCAAGGGAGTGTGGAGGGGGTTCCACACGGTTGCTCCAGCGAACTCTCACCTTAGTACCATCAGATTCAAGGCTTGTCTCGAGGTAAGTTCACCAAAGAAGAAGTCTCTTTGGTGTCAAAGGACCCGGCAACTCCGCCGTACCGGGAGAGGTGGAAGTGATTTTGTAAGGGCTTCTCCACCTAGCTGTGGGGGCTAAAGGAGAGATACTTATGTTAGTGCAATACTTGGAGGGTGCCTCCAAGGAGTGGACGTAGGTCAAGGTTTGACCGAACCACTATAAATCTGGTGTGTTCTTTTCTTATTATTGCTTCCGCATTTTAATTTCCGCACTTTGTTTTTCATTATGGTGAATATAGAATATGTTGCTACTGATTCACTTCTCTCTTAATTAGCTTTGGGACTAAGTTCATAGGGCTTAACATCCCATCGAACTTTCACCTTTCTGATACCAATTGAAAGTTCAATTTGGGTTGTTAAACCTATACTTAAACTGCCCAAGGGACACCAAGAGAGGGGTGAATTGGTGTTTTAAATTTTTCTTTTTTTTAAATTCATTTTTTAAAAGTTTAAACCAAATTCTCAACTTATGTTCAGAATTAGATCTTGTAATACGGAAGCTAATGATATAAGAAATCAAATAGCCTGTTTTTATTTTTATTTTATAAAAAAATAAATATGAAAATATATTTTTCATCACTTTTTATTTTCAAATTTACTTCTTTTTTTCTAACAATAATTAAATAAAAATTAATCTCAATATTCTCAAATTAGATTTGCATGAAAGTAAATGTCCAAGAAATAAAAATGTAGAAAATAAAGTGCTATAAAGAAACAAGAACGAGCACATCATAAATTTATAGTGGTTCGCTCAATCTTGAGTTATGTCTACTCTCCAAAGTCCTCTCCAGGTTTTAAACAAAATATTTAGTAACTCTCCTTTAGCTCCCACAAGAAGGCAGAGAAGCACTTATAAAGTCATTTTCACCCTTCCAGGTGCGGCTGAGAGCCTGAATCCTTTCCACCTTCCTAGTGAGGTAGAGAATATAGAATCCTTTTCACCCTCTCGGTGAGACAGAGAACCTGGAATACTTTTCACCCTCTTATTAAGCCAAAGAACTCGACGATCTTAATCATTAAAGAATTTTTCCCCATAGCAACTCAAAAGATCAATGAAAACACGTGGAGGAACCATGGTGGAAGTTTGCTTGGAGCAATGTCTGAATCCCCTCACACTATCTCTCCCTCTCAGAAAACTTCATCTTCTCTCTCCAAACTCTAAGACATCTTAAGCACTCTCATAAAAATTTCGCAACAACCAAAGACTTTTACAAAGTCTAATAAAAAAGTTTTAATTTGAGGCTTCAAAAAAACTTAAATTTTTAATTCTGGCATTTTTTATCGTGCAGTACTATTGGGGATAGCATAGTACAATTAGGACATTTCGTCCTATTAGTACTATAGATGAATATGGTTCATAAGATTAATTTAAATACTTGAACTAATTTTCCAGTACAATATTAAGGCTCTTATAGCTTGAATGGGTCAATCAAATAGGATTTTTGTAAAGCATGATTGGTAGATATTAATTATCATCCTCGGAGTAAATCAGATCATATAGTATGATGTAGACTATCATACAATATGATTAAAAGTATCAATTAATCCTGATTCAATTCCCTAATTATTAAATTGATTAGGAAATATTTAATTACATTGTAAAATATGGTAGAGATCATACGGTATGAATAGTTCAAGCTTTAAAATTTAAAATATTATTTTATTTGACGTAGGGGTTTTGAGTTCTATTGATTGTCTTGTACGATTGGAATTATACAGTACGATTAGTAAACATATATATAATCTTAATTAGATATTTTACTCTTTTTTTTTTTTTTTTGAAGATTGCAAAGATGCATTAAAAACTAAAAGGAAAAAGATACAACAAGTTCCAAGAAAAGCAGCCTTAAAATCCTTCTTCAAAAGACATAAAAGGGAAGAAGGAATATCGGCAGAAGAAATAGAATCAAAAAAGAAATCGTTCTTCAATGCAAGAGTTGCGCATAAGTCAGCAACTTTATTACCATTCCTATCAGTATGTTGAAAAAACACTTTATTGAAGTCATGTAAGAACTAGAGCTTCTCGGTGTCTTGACCAGCAGCGGCATTCTTCAAGACAGAGTTACGTAAAAAATTGATAACATTGTAGTTATCTCCCTCTATAATCAGTCCTATACAGTTAAGTTTCCAATCCTTGATGTAATCTTTCAGAGCGTAGACTGCTTCCAATTCTAGTTGATTGATATCCCAATGTAATCTCTTCTTCCCAAATGCAAGTAGTAAATTTCCTTTAGAATCTCTTGCTGCACCGCCTATACTTGCTAAGCTAGAGTCCAGGAGTGATGCATCAACGTTAAATTTGATCCAATCTAGTGGTTGTTGCAACCCATGACCCCGAGTTTGAGATTTTGATGATGTCAAATAATGAGTGTTTTGGAACAACCTTTCATTGAATACTATTTTATTTGCTATTGTCCTTCAGTACTAACATTTCAAGTAGATCACAAGTGACTCAGGACGAAAGGAAGACTAAAGAAAGGGTAGATTATGAGTATGAGTCAAACATTGTATTTTTCTATTTATTTTATTTTATTTTATTGAGTCTGACCACAAAATGCATAAGAGTAAGAGCAACCATGCACACACACAGGGGGAGAGTTTGTTTTTAAATGAAAATTGTCATAGAAATTCTTCTCTGTAGATCGTACTGTACGATGTTATTTCGTACCGTACGATCAGAGCTATGTGGACGATTCTGTGAATAGATCGTACTGTACGAATATTTTTGTACTGTACGATATGTTCAGATCCAAAACCCTAGCCGTAGTTTAATTTGAGTAAGTGATTTTGCGCCGCTCGTACTGTACGAACAGGTTCGTACTGTACAATCTATTTTTAATACTTACTTAAATTAACCCACAATTAGTGCATGTAATCCAGGCCTAATTAATTTTTGAACATCGTACTGTACGAACTTGATAGTACCATACGATGAACAAAGATGAAGTATGATCGTCCCGGAAATTGTCCTGTACGAATAGTGTTTTGTGGGTCGTACCGTATGATATTATATCGTACAGTACGAATTATTTTTGAACTGTTCGTACATCTTCATACCAGGACGACGTCTATTTGTACACATCGTACTGTACGATGTTTCATCGTACTGTACGAACAGTAACGGCTACTTTTGAAATCAGAGGTTTTTGGAGCCCGTTTTAGATGTCAATCAAGTCCTTTTTGAGTAAGAATCACAGAGTGGGTGAACGTGGTTAGAGAGGGATTCCAAGGGAGAGAGCTCTAGAGAAATTCTTGAGGGTTAAGAGAGGAAGAAGGAGGTGAGCGTTGTGAGGGAGAAGAGGTGTGAGGGAGATCACACGGTTGCTCCAAGCTTGCTGCATCTTGCTCCTCCTGTGGCCCTAGAAGGATTTGAGGGAGGATCTCCAAGGGAAAGGCTCGTCTACATCTGTTACCTCGAGGTTCTCTGCCTTCTCCAGGAGGGAGAAAAACGAGAAGGTTCTCTGCCGTCGCCAGGAGGGCGAAAACAGAGTTTGGCACTCCGCCACGCCGATTTGGTGAAAGGGAGGTTTGTAAAGGCTTCTCCGCCTTGCCAAGGGGGGCAAAAGGAGAACTATTTTGATAGAGAAAATCCTGGAGCGGAGGACTCCGGGGAGTGGATTTAGGTCATATTTTGACCGAACCACTATAAAATTTCTTGGTGTGTTTTTTCCTTATCGTCGTTTATTTTTTACTTGCATTTAATTTTCATAACTATTGCATGGTGAAACTTGTGGAAGAAAAAATTGTTTAAAATTTTTTTGTAATATTTCAAAAATAACAAAAAAAATTAGAACTCTTGTTTAGGGTTATTTTTATTAAGGAAAAGATTTTCACAATTCACCCCCCCCCCCCTCTTGTCATTTAGTAATTTCAATTGGTATCAGAGCTTGTTTTTCAAAAATAGTGTTTTAGAAAACCTTGAAAAAACAATCATGTCAAACTTTGGTAATCGTAACACTGCGGAGGGTTATTCAATAACTCGTCAACCACTTTTTGATAACATTCCGTTTGATTTCTGGAAAATTAGAATGTCTACATTTTTGCAATCTATAGATTACCGCATGTGGATGTTAGTAAATGATGGATATGTTGCACCGTTTAAGATTGTTAATGGTTTGAAAACTCATGTACCTTTTATTGAATGGAGCAATGAGGATAGGGAGTTAGCCCAACTGAATGCTAAGTGCTTAAACTGCTTTTTTTGTGCATTGAAATCTGAGGACTATATGAGAGTATCTACTTGTATTTCTGGTAAGGAGAATTGGGATAGACTGTGCATTACATACGAAGGAACAAACGAAGTAAAACAGTCTAGGCTTAACATTCTACTGCATGATTATGAATTATTCCGTATGAAACCTAGCGAAATAATTTCTGACATGTACACTAGGTTCACCCAAATTGTGACATCCTTGCATGCATTAGGTAGAGAAATTTCAAATTCTGAGAAAGTGAATAAAATTCTTAGATGCCTACCTAGTTCCTATGATGTTAATATAACTGCTATCACTGAGTCTAAAAATCTTAATGTTTATTCTATTGATAACCTCCTTGGGTCACTCATTGCATACGAGCAAGGAGTGAGCCAAAGGCAAAGTGATGCAGGTGAAAAGAAAAAGGAGCGGACTGTGGCATTAAAAGCTAGCAACTCATAAAGTGAAAGCTCTGTAGGGGAGGAAGACGATGAGATAGCACTGATGACCTGACAGTTCAAAATTTTCCTGAAGAGAAAACAGAAGCGTCATCAGAACAGCTGGAATAAAGGTAAGAGCTCAAGGTCCAATAAGGTTTCATCTGATACAATCTGTTTTGAATGCAGGAAGCCAGGTCACCTTCGAGCCGATTGCCCTAATCTGAAGAGCCAACCAGCTAAGGAGAAAGGTGATGAGAAAGCCAAATATAAAAAAGGAAAGATGAGGACACAGAAAGCTTTTTGGGTCGACTCTGCCTCAAAATCGTCAGAGGAAGAAGCAGAGGAGGAGGTAACTAATTTGTGTCTTATGGCTAACGATAACCTTGATCAATCGGATCAAGACGAGGTATGTCAACTTTCATATGATGAATTACTGCTTATTTCTGAGAATATTCATGACTCATATAGGAAACTGAAAAAAATGCATGCTAAACTTAATATTGAATTTAGTTCGTTACAAATTGAGCATGCTAACTTAGTTAAAGAAAATTCTGATTTAGATAAAGATCACATGTTGCTTCTTGATGAGCATGATGCATTAAATAAGAAGCATATTGAACTAATTGAAGCGCATGAATCCTTGAAAACATCGCATATTGAACTAGATGTAGAGTTTGAAAAACTAACAGCACTTGCATTAGAAGTAGATCATAGTGAGCACTTGCTATTAATAGAAGTTGATGGATTGACAGCTCAAAATAAAACTTTTAGTGAGAGAATAAAAAAACTAGAAAATGAAATTGCATCACTCACAGGTCATCCTCGCAAACCCCCAACACAACATGCATCACAAAACTTTAGAAAAAGGCACCACCACCCACATAGATTAGTAAACCCATTTCCTGGTGTTAGGTGTTTCTCTTGTGGCATGCTAGGTCACATAGCCCGCACATGCACAATTCACTGTAGGACACACTTAGTATGGAGACCTAAACTGCATCCATCACAGCATAGCATGCATACATCTCATTCATGCAAGCATAAGGAGGAACCCAAACTCACTTGGGTTCCCAAATCTAATCTTTGAATGAAATTGTAGGGATGCTCTCACAAAAGACCTAGTGAGAGCATGTGGTACCTGGATAGTGGCTGCTCGCGACACATGACTAGAGATATGAAGAAGTTCATCCTATTGGAGACCAAAACTGGAGGCAAAGTAACGTTGGGAGACAACACTACCAGGAAGGTGATAGGCTCAGGTATCGTTGGTAATGCTAATAATTTTTTAATTGAAAATGTTTTATTAGTTGATGGTTTAAAGCATAACTTACTTAGCATTAGTCAACTGTGTGACAAAGGTTTTGATGTTAAGTTTTTTACTGATAGATGCCTGATTAGTTTATTTGATGAAATAATTTTAAAAGGAAAATGAATGAACAATGTTTACATGTTAGACCTTGATTGCATTGAAAGCTCAAAATCATTTTGCTTGAAAACAATAGTTGATGACTCGTGGCTATGGCATAGGAGACTATGCCATGCTAGTATGAAAACTCTTAGAAACATCACTCAGAAAAATCTAGTTAGAGGTGTACCTAAGTTAGACTTTAACAAGGATCACTTATGTGATGCTTGCCAACTAGGAAAACAAGTCAAATCATCCTTTCACTCAATTAGAGATGTGATCACCTCTAGGCCACTAGAAATTCTACACATGGACTTATTTGGACCCGTTAGTACAGCCAGTCTAGGTGGAAAGAATTATGGATTTGTGATTGTAGATGACTTCATTAGATTTACTTGGATAAGATTCTTAGCACACAAAAATGAGTCTTTTGAGGAATTTAAAGTATTCTCCACATGGATTCAACAAAAATTAGGTTGTGAAATATCAACAATCCATAGCGATCATGGTGGAGAGTTCCAAAATGATAGGTTTGAGTCATTCTGTCAAGAGATAGGAATAGAACACAATTTCTCAGCTCCTAGAACACCCCAACAGAATGGCATAGCATAAAGGAAGAATAAAACTTTGGTAGAAGCTGCTAGGGCAATGTTAGCGGAGTATACACTTCCTAGATACTTTTGGTCAGAAGCAGTCAACACAGCCTGTTATGTTTTGAACAGAGTAAACATAAGATCGAAGATAAATAAAACTCCATATGAACTCCTTAAGGGTAGGACACCAAATCTTTCACATTTACATGTCTTTGGGTGTAAGTTCTTCATCTTAAATAATGGTAAACATCCCTTAGGAAAATTTGATCCCAAGTCTGATGAGGGTGTCTTCTTAGGTTATTCTTCTGTAGGTAAGGCCTATAGAATTTTAATAAGAGAACCCTTGTAGTAGAAGAATCCACCCATGTGGTATTTGATGAATCAGATAAGCCCTCAGAATCTAAAATTGAAGATGATGAAATAGAGGCAATTCAAGGAGTAGAGACGATGACCTTAAGAGAAAGGGTCGAACCTCAAGAAGCTTTGCCTAGAGAATGGAGATATTCTTCTAGTCATCCTAAAGAGTTAATTTTAGGAGACCCTTCAGAAGGTGTAAGAACTAGGCATGGACTTAGGAAGGAGGTTAGTCACTCAGCATTCATCTCTATGATAGAACCCACAAGTATAGATCAAGCCTTAGGAGATGAATTTTGGATTCTAGCAATGCAAGAAGAGCTGAACAAATTCACCAGAAATGACGTTTGGGAGTTAGTCAAGAGACCTAAAGAACACAGTGTTGTTGGAACAAAATGGGTATTCAAGAATAAGGTGAATGATTCAGGAACAATAATAAGAAATAAAGCAAGACTAGTAGCTAAGGGGTACAACCAAATTGAGGGGATAGACTTTGAAGAAACCTTTGCCCCGGTTGCTAGACTAGAAGCCATAAGAGTGCTATTAGCTTTTGCTTGCTTCAAAAACTTTAAGTTATATCAAATGGATGTAAAGAGTGCATTTCTGAACGGGGTAATTAAGGAAGATGTCTACGTTGAGCAACCCCCCGGATTTGAAAGTTCACAATTTCCAAACCATGTATTTAAATTAAAGAAGGCACTATATGGATTAAAGCAAGCACCTAGAGCATGGTACGAAAGACTTAGCTCATTTCTTTTGGATAGAGGATTTAAAAAGGGTAGTGTAGATACTACACTCTTTTTACAAAAGGTCAAAGAAGAAATTCTCATTGTTCAAATATATGTGGACAACATATTGTTTGTCTTCGGATAAAAACTTATGCGATGAATTTTCAAAAACAATGAGTAATGAGTTTGAAATGAGCATGATGGGAGAACTTAATTACTTTCTTGGCTTTAGTGTAAAACAAATGGATAATGGAACTTTTCTTAGCCAATCAAAGTATATTAAGGATATTTTAAAGAAATATGAAATGGATAATGCAAAACTCATGAACACCCCAATGAGTTCGACAATCCAATTAGATAAGGATCCTAGTGGAAAATCAGTATATCAGAAAAAATATAGAGGAATGATTGGATCCCTTCTTTACCTGACTGCCAGTAGACCGGACATAATGTTTAGTGTGTGCCTTTGTGCCCGTTTCCAAGCCGATCCTAAAGAGTCTCACTTAACTGCTATCAAAAGAATTCTTAGATATCTACTAGGCACCCCAAACTTAGGAGTTTGGTATCCCAGACACAGCACTTCCTTTGAAATCCTAGGGTACTCAGATTCTGACTTTACAGGATGTAGGATAGATAGAAAGAGCACCTCTGGTACCTGCCAATTCATCGGACAATCATTAGTTTCTTGGTCCAGTAGGAAGCAAAACTCAGTAGCACTTTCCACAGCCGAGGCAGAATATATTGCAGTAGGAAGTTGTGTTGCACAAGTGCTATGGTTAAAATAATAAATTCTTGATCTTGGACTACCTGTTGGAATAATCTCGATCATATGTGACAACACAAGTGCAATTTGTATATCTAAGAATCCAATTCAACACTCTCAAACGAAACACATAGACATTAGACATCATTTCATTAGAGATCACATCGCTAAGGGAGATATAAAACTACATCACATCGCTACAGGAGATCAATTGGCAGACATATTCACAAAACCTTTAGCTTTCGACACCTTTAGCACCCTGAGGACCAGATTAGGTGTCACGACCCGACCCGACGGGGACGGATCCCGCCCGAGCCGGATCGCGACGAGAGACTTACCATGCATATCCAGGATCTGGCTTTGGATTAGGTTACTGAACTGATCTTTCAAATACTTAACTCAACAGACACACACAGAACAACAGAGCTACTAAAATCATCAAATGCAGCGGAACAAAACATCTATCTTTTCATTTCCTCAAAAATAATCATCTACAGAATAGTACATGGCTTTCAACAGAAAGAAAGACAGAACAGGAAAGCCATGACTGTACAAAAATCAAAAAGTACAAAAGTACCTATACTGATCAGACTCTGAACTCTAGTCCTGAACTTCCTTGCCCTTCCCAGAACCTGAAAACCACCAGAAAGCAAGGGTGAGCTCAACAGCTCAGCAAAGCAACAAACCACCAATCTAAATTCTCAGAAACCAAAACCAAACTCATCAGACAGAAATCAGATCAGAAATCGGAACAGAGTTGGAAATCAGAACTTATACGGACAGATATCAAATCAGAAACGGAATTGCACAGATCAGATCACAGAACAGGATACATCAACGGAGTCAGAATCAGAAATCAGAATCGTACGGATCATATCATATCATAATCACAATTTCATACAGAACAGAACAGATACAGAAAACAGAACAGATACATATAGCTAAATGCCCTGACACTGACGGAATCTCTACGGATTCCGGCCCCTTATGCCTCCCTTCCCAGACACTGACTGAATCTCATAGGATCCAGGCCCCTTATGTCTCCCTTTGTGCTCATGGCACCAAAAACAGATGTGCTTATAGCACCAGAACAAAATTCATCGGATCCGGAACAGAACAGATATCAAAATGTATATTGAGCTCATTTCAGAATTTCCCGTTTCACTAACTGAATCTCATAGGATTCAGGCCTCTTATAACTCCCTTTTTATAGCTTATACATATAGCATTTCAATTCAGAAGAAATCCGAACAATTCAGAAATTACCCAAAAATCGGGCAGCACAACGGCAGTATACAGAATTTACACAAAATTTCCTGTAAAGAAAATTTACCGAATTCGCACAAAACATAGATAATCATATTCCAGAACATTTATTCTACTGCACAGATAATTTACAATTTCACAGAAAAATCCGGTCGACTAAAAACACAGTCGAATCAAAAACACCCGGACAAAAATCTTCAAAATATAGTCAAAACGTGCACACCCGGCACGGCAACGATATACCAAAACTTACGCGGTAAAAACTGAACCAATCAAAAGATACGGACGAAAAACCGTAACGAAAACAAAATCCGGACAGAAAATACCGCCAACCGCGACGGAACTGAAAATTGAGAAAGATGGAATGTGCCTTACCTCGTGCACAGTAAAATCCTCAACAGTCACTTCGATCGAAAATGGCTCCGCGTCTTCCCGAAATCAACTTTTCCAAGAATGCCCTCGACTTTCTCTCTCCTCAAAAAGATATTTTATAAAATCTGATTTTTCTCTCTCTTCAAAACGACAGAATTTCCTTAAGTAATCTTCATATCGGCCCGGCCGATCGCAACATCGTCCCGGGACGATCCGACCAAATGGATCGGCCTGAATTCTTCCCAGGGCTGTTGTCTGGACGATATTTTCTACAGTGCCTATCGGCCTGGCCGATGTCTCCAATCGGCCTGGACGATGCATGCAGAAAATCACCTGGAGCAAAACTGGGCAAATCCGGAGCTGATTTTCAACTGATCGTCCCAGGACGATCCAGATCGTCCTGGACGATCCTGGAGCAGATTGTGATATTACAATCTCCCCAACTCAGAAAAATGTCGTCCTCGACATTATCCAATCCAAACTCAGTCAAAACAAGTACGGGTACGACCGTCTCATATCAGACTCCTTTTCCCACGTTGCTTCTCGTGCAGTCCGGTGCTTCCACTGGACTTTAACCATCGGAATCTCTTTATTTCTTAACTTCCGGACGTCGTACGCCAAAATAAGCTCTGGCTCTTCCTTGTACGCCAGATTCTCCTGAATCTCAACCTCATCAGTTGATACTTTCTTCCCAGAGTCTGAAACCCACTTCCTCAGAGTGGATACATGAAACACATTATGCACATCAGGCATAGAATCAGAAAGCAAAAGGCGATAAGCAGATTTTCCAATTCTTTCCAAAATCTCAAACGGTCCAACATACCTTGGACTAAGCTTGCTTACCTGACCAAATCTGCTCACACCTTTCATCGGGCTGACTTTGACATACACAAAGTCACCGACCTGAAACTCAACAAATCTGTGCTTCTGATTGTAATACTTCTGCTGACGGTCTTGAGCGGCTTTCAATCTTTCTCTTATCAAACTGATCTTCTGAGCAGTTTCATCAGCAAAAGTGGCCCCCAAAGCCTGTCTATCTCCGACCTCCGTCAGAGTCAAAGGAGTACGGCACTTCCTGCCATACAGAGCCTCGTACGGTGCCATACCGATACTGGACTGAAAACTGTTGTTATAGGCAAACTCAATCAGCGGAATATGATCTTCCCAGCTTCCGCTAAAGTCCAGAACACAAAGCCTCAACAGGTCTTCCAATACTTGAATAGTCCTCTCAGACTGCCCATCTGTCTGAGGATGAAAGGCTGTACTGAAATGTAATTTCGTACCCAAGCCTTGCTGAATGCCTTTCCAAAGTCTGGAAGTAAAACGTCCATCTCGATCAGATACAATCACACGAGGCACACCGTGCAATCTGACTATCTCCTTCACATATAACTGTCCCAAGCGTTCAACTGAATCCGTCTGTCTGATCGGAAGAAAATGGGCTGACTTCGTCAATCGATCCACAACTACCCAAATAGCATCATGTCCTTGTCGTGATCGAGGAAAACCCATCGCAAAATCCATCGTTACCTCCTCCCATTTCCACTCAGGGATAGGCAACGACTGCAACAGTCCACCTGGTCGCTGATGCTCTGCCTTCACCAACTGACAGGCTTCGCATCTCGACACAAACTCCGCCACATCCTTCTTCATCCCAGGCCACCAGAACAAAAGCTTCATATCAGCGTACATCTTACCACTGCCTGGATGAACAGTGTAGCCAGAATGATGAGATTCATACAGAATCTCCCACCTCAAATCTCCAAACACAGGTACCCACAACCTGTTCTTACAGAAAATAGCACCAGAATCAGAAATTCGAAGTTCAGGAGTCTTACCAGATACAATCTGAGCTATCAACTTCGAATAATCAGAATCTGACTTCTGGGCTTCTTGAATCCGTGCTTCCAAAGAAAACTGAATACTCATCTGAGTCAATTCCAAACCACTGGAGGAAATCACCTCCAACTGCAATCTCTCCAAATCACGGATCAGAAAGTCATCACAGGTAAGCTGAATACCTGTTAATCCAGAAGACTTCCTGCTCAAAGCATCTGCTACCACATTCGCCTTTCCAGGCTGATACTGAATAGTCAGGTCATAGTCCTTGATCAACTCGAGCCACCGCCTCTGTCTCAAATTCAGATCCTTCTGAGTAAAAATATACCTCAGGCTCTTATGATCAGTAAACATCTCACATGTGACGCCATACAGGTAATGACGCCAAATCTTCAAAGCAAACACAACAGCAGCTAACTCCAAATCATGCGTCGGGTAATTCTTCTCATGTGGTTTCAACTGTCTCGAAGCATAAGCAATTACCTTGTTGCAAATCTATTTTTCATGTCTTATGTTTTGATGATTGACAAACACTGCTTTTCTTGGACAGCTTGTTGCTTCTAACTTTTCAGGAATCGACGATCGGACAATCAAAAAGAAGCCAAGTTCAGGAATACGTAGGTTTAGGGTTGAGTCAGTCTGTACTTTTGTTTTTTACCTTTTGAGTCCTCTTGTAATAGTCAAAAAGACTGATACTTTGTAACCCTTCACACACACACTTGAGAGAATTAGAAATTCTGTTTTTACTCATATCGGCCAGGCCGATATCTTTGATCGGCCTGGACGATCAGCTTAAAACAGAAAGTCTAATTAAGGATTCTTGATTAAGGCAGCCAACGTTAACCGATCGTCCTGGACGATACGTGTATCGGCCAGGACGATAAGCTCAAAACAGAAAGAAGTAGCCGCCATAGACAAGTATGGTATAGCATATCTTTAAATTATCGGCCAGGACGATCCTCGTATCGGCCTGGACAATATTAACAAATTATGCCATAATTGTTCAGGAAATCAAGGAAGTAATTAAGGATGATTGATACGATCATATCGTCCTGGACGATCGCAGGATCGGCCCGGACGATCTAGTCAAAAACCTTAAGTTACTTCAGGACGATCAATATCGGCCAGCCCATATTCAGGGCTATTGTCAGGATGATTTTCGTCTGATTTGAACTGATCGGCCAGGACGATCGTGAGATCGGCCTGGACGATCAAGCTAATTTTCAATCGTCCAATCTTGCATCCAGGGCTATGCTCTGGCCGATCTTCATTGATTTGTACTGATCGGCCAGGCCGATGTCCAGATCGGCCTGGACGATAAAGTCGGCAACTTGCAATTAATGAGCTCCTTTGAAGCTCTTCTATTTAAGAGCTCTTGTTCAACGTTTTTAAAGACCTTTGGCTGCTGCCTTGACCTAAGAAGACCTTGAGGAGAGAAAGAGAGAGAGAAGAGAGAGAGAGGATCTTGTGAGGGGGAGCTTGTGAGGGGTTTCACAAGGGTTACTTCAAGGATCTCTCTGCGTCGTCTTCGTCTAGAGTTTCTCGTCCGTGGAAGGGTCGGTAGAGGTAAGGAGTTGTGCTTTTGGTTCTGGTTCTCTGCCAGCTTCAGGAGGAAGCAAAAGGAGATAGGTTCTCTGCCTTGCCGGGGTGGCAAAAAGGAGATTCTTGTGAGGGTTTCTCCACCTAGCCGTGGGGGCTAAAGGAGAGTCACTTTTTGTTTAGTGCAATACTTGGAGGGTGCCTCCAAGGAGTGGACGTAGGTCGAGTCGACCGAACCACTATAAATCTCTGTGTTTCTTTTCTTGCTTCCGCACGTTTAATTCCGCATTATTTTCGTGGTGTGATTTGGTTTATGTAACTTTATTTCTTTGTTTAAAAACGAAGTTTTTAAAATACCAATTCACCCCCCCTCTTGGTTAGTTTGGGACTAAGTTCATAGGGCTTAACATCCCCAATCGAACTTTCAAGTGGTATCAGAGCCTGTTTCGAAAATTAAAGTTTAAAAACTTTTTGAATTTGATCCATGTCTAACTTTGGGAATCGCAACACTACGGAAGGGTATTCTATTACCCGACCTCCTCTGTTCGATAACCTACCTTTTGATTTCTGGAAAACTCGCATGTCAACTTTTTTACAATCTACTGATTATCGCATGTGGATGCTTATTCAAGAAGGTTATTCTCCACCTTCTCGTGAAATTAACGGTTTTAAAACTGAAGTTGCTTTTACCGAATGGACTTTTGATGAACGAGATTTAGCCCAATTGAATGCGAAATGTTTGAATTGCTTTTTCTGTGCTCTAAAATCTGAGGACTACATGCGTGTTTCAACTTGCAAAACTGGTAAAGAAATTTGGGATAAATTGTGCATTACTTATGAAGGCACTAATGAAGTTAAACAATCCCGTTTAAACATTCTCTTGCATGACTACGAACTTTTTCGTATGAAACCTCATGAATCAATTTCTGACATGTACACTAGGTTTACTCAGATTGCTACCTCATTGCATGCACTAGGAAAAGAACTCTCGAACTATGAAAAAGTTAACAAGATTTTGAGATGCTTGCCTTCAACCTATGATGCAAAAATTACTGCAATTACTGAATCTAAAGATTTAAACACCTATTCTATTGATAACTTGCTTGGCTCACTCATTGCTTACGAGCAAGGGGTGAATCAAAGAAATCTTGATGCAGGTGAGAAGAAAAAGGAGAAAACCATTGCATTGAAGGCACACAAATCGGATTCTGAATCTTTCGGGTCTGAAAGCGATGGAGTTGCCTTCATCACAAGGCAATTCAAAAGCTTTCTAAGGAAGAAACAAAAGCATCATCAAAGTTGGAGAAAAGGTAAGGATCATAAACATACTAAAGGATCTTCTGATGTTGTTTGTTTTGAATGCAGAAAACCGGGACATGTAAGAGCCGATTGTCCTACACTTCAAGATCATTCAAGCAAGGAAAAGGAAAAAGGTGAGGAAAAAGCTAAGTCTAGGAAGGAGAATAAGAAAATCCAAAGAGGCTTCTGGGCAGAATCAGGTACTGATTCCTCTGAGACTGAACCAGAGGAAGAAACTACAAACTTGTGTTTCATGGGAGAAAACCAAAGTGATGAGGAAGAGGTATGTAGACCAACCTATGATGAATTATTTCAAATCTGTGAAAAAATCCATGCATCATATAGGAAATTAAAGAAAACTCATGCTAGCCTAAAATTAGAACATTCAAATCTACAAAAAGAGCATGAAGTTTTTCTCAAAGATCATGCAACGATTGATTCAAATCACATGGCTCTCCTTGATGAATTTGATGAATTAAACAAGAAGCATTTGGAATTAGTTGATAAAAGCAATGCATTAAAAGCTTCACACACCTCACTTAATGATGATCTTAAGAAATCTAAAGAGATTGAGAAAAATTTGAGGATTGAGAATGATGCATTGAAAAGAACTAACTTGAGAATTCAAAATGATTTGGAAACATGTAAGAAAGCTAGGATGACACCAACTTTTAATCAAAGGCCAAAACCTAGGAAGAGGCATCTTTACTCAAATCATTTAAGAAAACCTTTTCCTGGAATCCAATGTTTTTCTTGTGGCATGTTAGGACACATCTCACACACTTGCACAGTTCACCGCAGTACACATTGGGTATGGAAACCTAAGATGCATGATTCAATACATACCACATCTGCATTGCACTCTACATTTCCTAAGAAGGAGCCCAAATCTGTTTGGGTTCCTAAAACTGACTGTTGTTGAGTCTTGCAGGAGTGCTCTCACCAAAGACCTCGTGGGAGCATAGGATAACTGAACATAAGGAGGCTTGCAGCTCAATTGCTAAAATCCGCTGTTTTATCACTTGCTTGATATCTTTTTTTGTGTGACTTTTATTTTTAGTTTTTGTGTTCATTTTTTTGTTGTCTTTAGTTTGCTTACGTTTTGTTTTTTTTTTTTTTTTTTTTCCTTATCTTTTGGCATTCCATATGATGAAACTTCTCAAGCTTTTAAATATTGGAGTTTTTCTTTTGATAGGGTTTAGCTTTTCTAAATTGGTTAAAGAGAGTAAACTGGTGATGTTTTTCCCTCTTCTGACTTTGTTTAGTGGCATGATTTTTCTTTTATAAAACAAAAAGTCTAAACTCAGTTTAACCAATGACTTTTTAAGATATCTTTCTAATCTTGCTACATTAAATCATCTTATGCATAATAGTCAAAATTCTTTGATATCATTCAAACTTTTGAAATCTTACCATTGCAGTCATCACGTGATTTTGATTTTGTGTTGTGGATTGTTCTTCCCTATGTTAGAGAGAGAGCCCCTATTCTCTAATATTTGGAGGATATACTCACAACTAAGTATTTTTTTTAAGGATATATTAAAGAGTTATTAGCTTGCAAGAGATAAAAAGGAAAGAGGCCAATGAAGCCAAATTGAAAAAGAAAACTATATACACAAAAGTGTATCAAAAATCAAAAGATGCTCAAAGAGCCAATAAAAGTAAAAAGAGGCATAAAATTAGCCCACTAAGTGCAAGCTATCATCTCTTTGGTAAAACTCTTAAAACTTAGAAAACTCATTGATTATGTGATACGTTCAAAGATTTGATTTCAAATTCCATGATTGAGAAAAACTATTTTGGTTTATTATTTAGATATTTTAGTTGTTAACAAGTCTTGATTGATCTCTTAAATCCTCTTGTGTTATTCCATGTTAGGACTCTGTTGTTTTTAAAAGATTTTTTGTACCCTGAAGAATGTCTGATCTAGGGTTAATGGAATCAGTTTTTCTACCTTCCTCTAATTGGATTTTGTTAAACCTCTTGATCTCCTAAAAACTTCAAAAATTTAAAAAAAGAATTCTCATATGATGCCTTCATAAAACAAAAAAAATATATATATATATATATATATATATAGAAAAATTAAAATCCAAAAATATTCGGCGTTTGTTTTACTTTTATTTTTTTTGTGTGTCTTTTACTGTCTTTTCTTTTGTTTTATTTTTGAGGGTCTTGATCATCACCATTCCTTTCTTGATTTCAATTTCAAGTCACATCGGCCTGGCCGATATTTATATCGTCCTGGCCGATAGGACAAATTCTTTCCAAAATCCATCTGCTGACCTTTTTCTGTGCTTAATGAAAATCATCGTCCTGGACGATACAGTATCGTCCTGGACGATTTGATCAAAACTCATGATGATAGTCCTGGCCGATAGTTTATTTGTCTGGCCGATGCATTCTATGTGCATCGTCCTGGCCGATACACTGGACCGTCCCGGACGATCCACGTGTCAGTACGTTTTTATCTTTAAATTCGGCCCCGGACGATCCATTATTGGACCATCGGCCGGGCCGATCCACTGTTCGTCCTGGACGATACACGTGGCAAGCATTTAAAACGTTTTAACTTCGGCCGGTACGATCAATTATTGTGCATCGTCCTGGACGATACACCTAATCGGCCCGGACGATCTGCTTTTTCAACGGTCGTCCGGACTGACTCCTCGGGCCGATAGCCTGTGTCTAATCGGCCTGGCCGATATCTGATCGGCCCGGATGATTGGACCGCCTTTTTGACCAATCGGCCTGTACGTAATAATTGACACATATCGGCCTGGACGATTCTGCGATCGGCCAGGACGATATGGACGATTCTTTAAATATAGGCCGATCCAGCCATGTTTTCTCACACCTCATCCTTTCTCCTTTGTTTTTCTGCTTAAAGTTCTCTCATATGGCTGGTGGGAAGCGCGTCCTTCAGACCTCTGGAAGTTCCTCGAGGGCAAGGGTTGACCCTCGTTTCCGGGAAGCAGAAGATGAAGCTGCTTATCATCGCTATAAGGAATGTGGAATTACTGTTTCAAGAATTATCAATCCGGCCCACATTTCCTACCCGGTAATGGATCTCTTCGCACACACTTCCCTTTGTTTCATTCTGTCCCTGGTTTTTCCTTTCAATTCTGAGTTCCTGTTAGAATTCTTTGCAAACCTCTGCATAAACCCTACCTTCACAGCCCTGTCCTCCTATGTGAATCGACGCCCTGTCGAAATCACATATCAGGACTGTGTTGAACTTTTACAGCTATCCACCACCGGAGATAAGCTGCACCTTATTGCCCTTGACCCTGATTTTGATTGGTCCACGGCAAACCACTTTCTTCGCCAGACCAATGCCCGTTACCATGTTGGAGAGACTAGCTCTTTAGTCAGAGATGCTAGGACAATCCAACATGTCCTTCGCACCTCTGTCATTCCCAAAGCCGGTGACCGTGTCCACATTACCCCTCTACTTTCCCTCACTACCTTCTACATCATGGCACATAGGGAATTTAACACTGTAGATCTATTCTTTCGTTACATTGATCACCTAACAACAATTCGAGATTCAGGCCACAGAAGAAAGCCAAATCTAGCCTTAGGACATATCATAGCCTATGTTCTTGAAACCAAATACCAAATTCAATATCCCAATCCACCAAATTACCCAACTCTCTTCTACTCAAACAACTCATTCAGCACCCTTCACAGTACTCGTCTCCACCCGGATGAACCACGGGAGGCTAGAGAGGAGGAGGCTCCCGCTCCAGCTCCCTTTCCTGACCCAAACCCTCTCCAACAACATTCACCGGTAGATCAGTTGATTGCGAGATTTGATCGTTGGGAGACCAGATTTGATGCATATGTTGCTGCCCAAGAGCAGCAACACTCTGAGGACATCGCCCGCTACGAGCATCACCGCGCTGAGGACTTAGCTCATTTTGACAGTTTTCTCACTCACCAGCAGCAGCAGCATGACCAGGACATCGCCTGATTCAATGCTCAGTTTACTACCCTTGCCAGTTACTTTCAGCAGCCACCTCCACCTCCTCCATCTGATGATCAGGATCCCTCGTTCTTTTAGTTTGTGCTTTATTATTTCTTGTCTTTTTATAGTAGTCTTTCGTGATGTTTGTTGTTCTTTTTTACTGTTTTTTTGGACTCTCTTTTTGTGATGACAAAAAGGGGGAGTAGGATAGGATGTGGTAAGAAAAAGTTGATGTTGTAACCTTGTTTTTTAATGAATCTGTTTTATTTTGATTTTCCTACTTGTGTTTTGTCATCATCAAAAAGGGGGAGATTGTTGCAAATCTATTTTTCATGTCTTATGTTTTGATGATTGACAAACACTGCTTTTCTTGGACAGCTTGTTGCTTCTAACTTTTCAGGAATCGACGATCGGACAATCAAAAAGAAGCCAAGTTCAGGAATGCGTAGGTTTAGGGTTGAGTCAGTCTGTACTTTTGTTTTTTACCTTTTGAGTCCTCTTGTAATAGTCAAAAAGACTAATACTTTGTAACCCTTCACACACACACTTGAGAGAATTAGAAATTCTGTTTTTACTCATATCGGCCAGGCCGATATCTTTGATCGGCCTGGACGATCAGCTTAAAACAGAAAGTCTAATTAAGGATTCTTGATTAAGGCAGCCAACGTTAACCGATCGTACTGGACGATACGTGTATCGGCTAGGACGATAAGCTCAAAACAGAAAGAAGTAGCCGCCATAGACAAGTATGGTATAGCATATCTTTAAATTATCGGCCAGGACGATCCTCATATCGGCCTGGACGATATTAACAAATTATGCCATAATTGTTCAGGAAATCAAGGAAGTAATTAAGGATGATTGATACGATCATATCGTCCTGGACGATCGCAGGATCGGCCCGGACGATCTAGTCAAAAACCTTAAGTTACTTCAGGACGATCAATATCGGCCAGCCCATATTCAGGGCTATTGTCAGGACGATTTTCGTCTGATTTGAACTGATCGGCCAGGACGATCGTGAGATCGGCCTGGACGATCAAGCTAATTTTCAATCGTCCAATCTTGCATCCAGGGCTATGCTCTGGCCGATCTTCATTGATTTGTACTGATCGGCCAGGCCGATGTCCAGATCGGCCTGGACGATAAAGTCGGCAACTTGCAATTAATGAGCTCCTTTGAAGCTCTTCTATTTAAGAGCTCTTGTTCAACGTTTTTAAAGACCTTTGGCTGCTGCCTTGACCTAAGAAGACCTTGAGGAGAGAAAGAGAGAGAGAAGAGAGAGAGAGGATCTTGTGAGGGGGGAGCTTGTGAGGGGTTTCACAAGGGTTACTTCAAGGATCTCTCTGCGTCGTCTTCGTCTAGAGTTTCTCGTCCGTGGAAGGGTCGGTAGAGGTAAGGAGTTGTGCTTTTGGTTCTGGTTCTCTGCCAGCTTCAGGAGGAAGCAAAAGGAGATAGGTTCTCTGCCTTGCCGGGGTGGCAAAAAGGAGATTCTTGTGAGGGTTTCTCCACCTAGCCGTGGGGGCTAAAGGAGAGTCACTTTTTGTTTAGTGCAATACTTGGAGGGTGCCTCCAAGGAGTGGACGTAGGTCGAGTCGACCGAACCACTATAAATCTCTGTGTTTCTTTTCTTGCTTCCGCACGTTTAATTCCGCATTATTTTCGTGGTGTGATTTGGTTTATGTAACTTTATTTCTTTGTTTAAAAACGAAGTTTTTAAAATACCAATTCACCCCCCCTCTTGGTTAGTTTGGGACTAAGTTCATAGGGCTTAACATCCCCAATCGAACTTTCATACCTGACCATGCTGCATCAGGACACATCCCAGTCCTTTCAGTGAAGCATCACTGAACACCTGAAAACCTTTCGTACCTGACGGAAGTGCCAACACTGGAGCTGAAGTCAAACAATCCTTCAGTCTCTGAAAACTAGCTTCACACTCTGGTGTCCAAACAAAAGGAACCGACTTCTGAGTCAGTCTCGTCAGAGGAGTCGAAATCTGTGAAAATCCTTTCACAAACTTCCTGTAATACCCGGCCATGCCCAAGAAACTACGTACCTCAAATACCGTAGTCGGCCTTGGCCAATCAGCAACTGCCTGAATCTTCTGGGGATCTACAGAAATGCCTTCTCCGCTAATCACATGCCCCAGAAAAGAAATACTCTTCAGCCAAAATTCACACTTGGAGAACTTGGCATACAGCTGATTCCTCCTCAAAGTCTCCAACACAATCCTCAAATGTCTGGCATGATCATCCTCAGAAGCAGAATATACCAGAATATCGTCGATGAAGACGATCACAAACTGATCCAAATACTCCCTGAATACTCGGTTCATCAGATCCATGAAAATCGCAGGCGCATTGGTTACCCCAAAAGGCATAACCAAAAACTCGTAGTGCCCGTACCGAGTACTGAAAGCTGTCTTCACCACATCAGATTCCTTTACCTTCACCTGATAATATCTGGATCTCAAATCAATCTTCGAAAATACCGAAGATCCGGAAAGCTGATCAAACAAGTCATCAATCCGAGGCAAAGGATACTTGTTCTTGATCGTGACCTTGTTCAAATCTCTGTAATCAATACACATACGGAGTGTACCGTCCTTCTTCTTCACAAACAGAACAGGTGCTCCCCAGGGTGAAACACTAGGGCGCACAAAACCTCTGTCAACCAACTCCTGAAGCTGAACTTTCAACTCAGAAAGTTCTTTCGGTGCCATCCTGTACGGAGCTTTCGATATCGGAGCGGTACCCGGAAAAACATCGATAGAGAACTCCACATCTCTATCCGGAGGTAAACCAACCAACTCCTCAGGAAAAACATCCACAAACTCCCGTACCACTGGGATCTCAGAAACAGAACCAACCTCCAGGTTCAGATCCCTCACCGAAGCCAAAAATACTAGGCATCCTTTCTTCCACATTCTGCTCACCTCCAACGCAGAAATCAGACTGGAGAGAACACCTCGTAATCCCTGAAATACAACTCTCTCTCCAGCCACAAGCAAACTCACTTGCTTCTTCAGACAGTCAATCTGAGCCTCATACTGACTCAGCCAATCCATGCCCAAAATCACATCATACGATGAAATCGGCAACCGAATCAAACTCGATTTCCACTTCTTGCCAGAAATCTCGATCTCACACAAACAAAACTGTCAAGCAATCAAAGGATTCCCAGCCGGTAAAATCACAGACAAAGAAACCGGAAGTAAAAGAGAATCCAAACGTAAAGCCTCAAAACAGTGCTCGGACAGAAAAGATGACTCGCTCCAGAGTCAAACAAAACACGACAGGGCTGATCAGAAATGTAAACCGTACCTGTCACAACATCCGGAGCATCACGAGCCTCCTGCTGACTCAAGCTGTAAACTCGTGGCTGAACTGGGACAGGAGCTGAAGCAACAGAACTACTCTGCTCCCTCTGAATCGTAGGTGGTCTCCGTGGTGCAGAACTAGAACCACCACCTCTACCAGTAAATCCCTCAGGGCGTGGAGGAACAGTCCTCGGTCTTCCTGCTGCTGAATCAACAGGTCTGACGGAGCCCTCAGATCGCTGTTCAAATCCCATCTGTGGACATTCTGCAATCCTATGTCCCGGCTGACCACATCTGAAACAAAGACCAGCTATCCTGTAGCACTGGCCATGGTGTCGCCGTCCACAACTCTGGCACACAGGTGCCATACTGACAGATCCAGAACTAGTCGTACTGGTAGCAGTACCAGACGACCCTCCGCTCCTTCTGGAATCTCCAGATCCAGGTCCAGAAACAAATCTCCTCTTTCCAGAGGAACCACTGCCAGAAGTATCACCTCCAAATCTCTTCCTACTCGCAGACCACCGCTGCTGAGTAGTCGTCATGTCGTTCTCAATCAGACGAGCTCGCTCCACAAGCTCAGAGAAATCAGTAATCCGGAACGGTATCAAAGGCTGCCTCAAAGTGTCTCGTAAGCCTCTCAGGAACCTGTAGCACCTCTCAGCAGAAGTGCTAATCAGCTGCGGAGCGTACCTGGCTAATGCAGTAAACTCAGCCTCGTACTGCATCACCGTCTTGCTCCCCTGAACCAGCCTCAGAAAACTCTCCTGCATCTGCTGTCGTGCAGAAGGGGGAACAAACCAGTCTCTGAACACTTCAGTGAACTCTTCCCAAGTGATCAAAGAGTTCAGTCTACCCTGAAATCTGGCTGCCTGCTGGCCATCCCACCAGTGCTCAGCCTCTCCGTCCAACAGAAAAACAGCTAACGGAACCTTCCTGTCTGCAGGACACTGCATCCCGTCAAAAGTCTTTTCCAACCTCCTCAGCCACTCCTCGGCTGCTCTGGGCTCAACAGCGCCCTCAAATCTCGGAGGCTTCAACCTCAAAAATAACTGCAGGTGTCGATCAATGTCCTCAGATCTAACAGTAGAAGCTCTGCTCTGAGTCTCGCTCATCATCTGAGCAACAAGTGACGCAAACTGTGAAAGCGTATCAGCACCGACCACTGGGGCTGTACTCCCCACTGGTGCTGCCTGATCTGCACTCTGCCCGTCTGTCATGTCTGGGTCTGGCTGATCCATACAGAAAAATCCAGAAAATTCGGAAAACTATCACAAAAACAACACAAAAACAACACAATAAAAAGCCAAACGACCCAAAACTACCTCCCAGACAGACTACTGATCACTTCCTAAAGCTCTGTTTTACAATCCAACCTGTTTCCAAAACCAGTGCTCTGATACCACAAAAGCTTGTCACGACCCGACCCGACGGGGACGGATCCCGCCCGAGCCGGATCGCGACGAGAGACTTACCTTGCATATCCAGGATCTGGCTTTGGATTAGGTTACTGAACTGATCTTTCAAATACTTAACTCAACAGACACACACAGAACAACAGAGCTACTAAAATCATCAAATGCAGCGGAACAAAACATCTATCTTTTCATTTCCTCAAAAATAATCATCTACAGAACAGTACATGGCTTTCAACAGAAAGAAAGACAGAACAGGAAAGCCATGACTGTACAAAAATCAAAAAGTACAAAAGTACCTATACTGATCAGACTCTGAACTCTAGTCCTGAACTTCCTTGCCCTTCCCAGAACCTGAAAACCACCAGAAAGCAAGGGTGAGCTCAACAGCTCAGCAAAGCAACAAACCACCAATCTAAATTCTCAGAAACCAAAACCAAACTCATCAGACAGAAATCAGATCAGAAATCGGAACAGAGTCGGAAATCAGAACTTATACGGACAGATATCAAATCAGAAACGGAATTGCACAGATCAGATCACAGAACAGGATACATCAACGGAGTCAGAATCAGAAATCAGAATCGTACGGATCATATCATATCATAATCACAATTTCATACAGAACAGAACAGATACAGAAAACAGAACAGATACATATAGCTAAATGCCCTGACACTGACGGAATCTCTACGGATTCCGGCCCCTTATGCCTCCCTTCCCAGACACTGCCTGAATCTCATAGGATCCAGGCCCCTTATGTCTCCCTTTGTGCTCATGGCACCAAAAACAGATGTGCTTATAGCACCAGAACAAAATTCATCGGATCCGGAACAGAACAGATATCAAAATGTATATTGAGCTCATTTCAGAATTTCCCGTTTCACTAACTGAATCTCATGGGATTCAGGCCTCTTATAACTCCCTTTTTATAGCTTATACATATAGCATTTCAATTCAGAAGAAATCCGAACAATTCAGAAATTACCCAAAAATCGGGCAGCACAACGGCAGTATACAGAATTTACACAAAATTTCCTGTAAAGAAAATTTACCGAATTCGCACAAAACATAGATAATCATATTCCAGAACATTTATTCTACTGCACAGATAATTTACAATTTCACAGAAAAATCCGGTCGACTAAAAACACAGTCGAATCAAAAACACCCGGACAAAAATCTTCAAAATATAGTCAAAACGTGCACACCCGGCACGGCAACGATATACCAAAACTTACGCGGTAAAAACTGAACCAATCAAAAGATACGGACGAAAAACCGTAACGAAAACGAAATCCGGACAGAAAATACCGCCAACCGCGACGGAACTGAAAATTGAGAAAGATGGAATGTGCCTTACCTCGTGCACAGCAAAATCCTCAACAGTCACTTCGATCGAAAACGGCTCCGCGTCTTCCCGAAATCAACTTTTCCAAGAATGTCCTCGACTTTCTCTCTCCTCAAAAAGATATTTTATAAAATCTGATTTTTCTCTCTCTTCAAAACGACAGAATTTCCTTAAGTAATCTTCATATCGGCCCGGCCGATCGCAACATCGTCCCGGGACGATCCGACCAAATGGATCGGCCTGAATTCTTCCCAGGGCTGTTGTCTGGACGATATTTTCTACAGTGCCTATCGGCCTGGCCGATGTCTCCAATCGGCCTGGACGATGCATGCAGAAAATCACCTGGAGCAAAACTGGGCAAATCTGGAGCTGATTTTCAACTGATCGTCCCAGGACGATCCAGATCGTCCTGGACGATCCTGGAGCAGATTGTGATATTACAATAGGTGTCATAGATATAACAGCATAAAAATAATAATAATAATAATAATAAATTAATTAAAAATTTGTGTTTTTTTGTTTTGTTTGACTGCTCCTGATCATCACACACTCACCTCACCAAAACTCTGCGTTCACTGTTCATCATACTGTACGACCTACATCGTACTGTACGATATATCTCACTGTCCACAAACAAGCAGATTTTGGCTCTGTTGTTCGTACTATACGATCTCGATCGTACTGTACGATATTCATCCCGCATAATTGCCTACCGTATTGTACGATATCTCTTTTTCGTACAATACGATCCACGTCAGCAACGGATTGGGACGAATTAAACCCGGTTGGTACGACATTATTGAGTATCGTACTGTACGATACCACCATATCGTATGGTACGATCCACATCAGCACACGGAATAAATGTGAGTTAAAGCTGTTCGGTACGATATTTATTATGTATCGTACTGTACAATACACATGTTCGTACAGTACGAAACTTTTGGTCAAAAGTCGTACTGAGGCCTCGGGACGATCGAAATTCGCCTGATCGTACTATACGATATATATCGTACTTTATGATTTGACTGCCTTTTCCCGAAACGAACGGTCAGAACATTGATTGCCTATTGTACTGTACGATTCAAGATCGTACTGTACGATGTCCGAAATTTTTTATAAGTACCCTTACCTAGGCCGTTCTTTTCACTGAAACATCTCCTCACTCACTTCTTCACTCGTTTTCGTGCCCTATTGCAATGTCTAAGCGAGGTCGGATGACTGCTGGAAGCTCGTCCTCGTCGAGTCGCCAACCTGATTGTTTTCTGAATACTGAAAATGAGGAAGCCTACCATCGATATAGAGCCTGCAAAATTTCCCCTTCAAAAATGCTTAATCAGGCTGCTCTCAATTTCGAGGTAATGAGCCTCTTTACTTCCACCACCTTCCAATTCCTACTCACCCTGGCGTTTCCATATAATTCTGAACTTCTTTTTGAATTTCTCGCCAACCTCACCTACACCGTCGACAACACCACTTTTCACTCCTTTGTTTGTGGCCGCACCGTTGAGATCACTAGAGCCGATATCGCCCAATATATTGGGCTGTCCACTTAAGGACCTATGGTTTGCTCGTTTCTTACCGATGAATTTGATTGGAGCGATGTAAATAGAGTCCTTAGGAATATTGCTTTTCATCAACACCAACCTCTTGTTCAATCCTTAACTCGAAATGCACGTATAATTCAACATGTTCTTCGAACCTCAATCATACCCAAAGGTGGCGACCGTATCAATCTGACCCCTACCTTGTCCGTCGCTACCTATCTTATTATGTCCAACATTAAGTTTGATGAGGTCGATTTAATTAGCAACTACATTTGCCACATGACTTTTGTTCGTCTACCTACCACCCGACGGAAACAGAATCTAGCTCTTGGTCACCTAAGCGGATATATCCTCCACAATAAATATCAATTATCCTACCCTGGTGAACCCGACATTCTTCCTATTTTTTATACGGATGCTTCCTTCCGTATTCTCTTTCATCGGGGACATGAGCCTGAAGATCCAGTATTTGATGACGAAGAAGGAGAAGATGCCCCAGCCGCAGCTTCAGCTCGACCACGACGCCATGCTGCACCCCGAGCACCTGCACCAGCGCACCCTAATGATGATTTAGTCGCCCGCTTCGACCAGCTGCAGACTCGTCTCGACATGCATATTCAATAACAACATCACCAACACGAGACTGATATGCAGTGGTTTGGAGAACATTTCACTGCAATTGATCACTGCTTCGATGCTCTATTTCAATATTTTCAACCAAATCCACCTCCACCACCACCAGATCAGGACCCGTCTGCTTAGTTTGTTTATGTTTGCATTGTAGTTTTTTTGTTTTCTTCTTTTGCTTTTTGCTTTTAGTTGCTCCTCCTTTTTGTGCTGTCAAAAGGGGGAGAAGTTTTTTGTACCTTGTTGTACCTGTTATCTAAATGCATTCCTTTTTATTTTACACTAGCTTTTGGTATCATTTTTTTTTCTTGTGTTTACTTTAAAAAAAATAACAAAAGAAAAACAAAAGAAATGCTTTTCGTACTCAATTGCAACAAATTATTTGACATCATCAAAAAGGGGGAGATTGTTGCAACCCATGACCCCGAGTATGAGATTTTGATGATGCCAAATAATGAGTGTTTTGGAACAACCTTTCATTGAATACTATTTTATTTTCTATTGTACTTGAGTACTAACATTTCAGGTAGATCAAAAGTGACTCAGGACGAAAGGAAGACTAAAGAAAGGGTAGATTAGGAGTATGAGTCAAACATTGTATTTTTCTATTTATTTTATTTTATTTTATTGAGTCTGGCCACAAAATACATAAGAGTAAGAGCAACCATGCACACACACAGGGGGAGAGTTTGTTTTTAAATGAAAATTGTCATAGAAATTCTTCTCTGTAGATCGTACTATACGATGTTATTTCGTACCATACAATCAGAGCTATGTGGACGATTCTGTGAATAGATCGTACTGTACGAATATTTTCGTACTGTACGATATGTTCATATCCAAAACCCTAGCCGTAGTATAATTTGAGTAAGTGATTTTGCGCTGCTCGTACTATACGAACAGGTTCGTACTGTACGATCTATTTTTAATACTTACTTAAATTAACCCGTAATTAGTGCATGTAATCCAGGCCTAATTAATTTTTGAACATCGTACTGTACGAACTTGATCGTACCATACGATGAACAAAGACGAAGTATGATCGTCCCGGAAATCGTCCTGTACGAATAGTGTTTTGTGGATCGTACCGTACGATATTATATCGTACAGTACGAATTGTTTTTGAACTGTTCGTACATCTTCGTACCAGGACGACGTCTGTTTGTACACATCGTACTGTACGATGTTTCATCGTACTGTACGAACAGTAACGGCTACTTTTGAAATCAGAGGTTTTTGGAGCCCGTTTTAGATGTCAATCAAGTCCTTTTTGAGTAAGAATCACAGAGGGGGTGAACGTGGTTAGAGAGGGATTCCAAGGGAGAGAGCTCTAGAGAAATTCTTGAGGGTTGAGAGAGGAAGGAGGAGGTGAGCGTTGTGAGGGAGAAGAGGTGTGAGGGAGATCACACTGTTGCTCCAAGCTTGCTGCATCTTGCTCCTCCTGTGGCCCTAGAAGGATTTGAGGGAGGATCTCCAAGGGAAAGGCTCGTCTACATCCGTTACCTCGAGGTTCTCTACCTTCTCCAGGAGGGAGAAAAACGAGAAGGTTCTCTGCCGTCGCCAGGAGGGCGAAAACAGAGTTTGGCACTCCGCCACGCCGGGTTGGTGAAAGGGAGGTTTGTAAAGGCTTCTCCGCCTTGCCAAGGGGGGCAAAAGAAGAACTATTTTGATAGTGAAAATCCCGGAGCGAACGACTCCGGGGAGTGGACGTAGGTCATATTTTGACCGAACCACTATAAAAATTCTTGGTATGTTTTTTTCCTTATCGTCGTTTATTTTTTACTTGCATTTAATTTTCATAACTATTGCATGGTGAAACTTGTGGAAGAAAAAATTGTTTAAAATTTTGTTGTAGTATTTCAAAAATAACAAAAAAAAATTAGAACTCTTGTTTAGGGTTATTTTTATTAAGGAAAAGATTTTCACAATTCACCCCCCCTCTTGTCATTTAGTAATTTCAGTGGTGGGGGATGCCAAGTAGTACCGGACTCCCTTAGGAGGTTAACATCCCAGTTAACTAGAAATTGGAACTTGTTAGTGGCAGCAAAGATCACATTTGCAGCAATTACAGAAACAGGGGAAGCCGGATTGCAATGCTTCTTGTCATTTCTGCGGTTCCAGGAGTAATAAACTGCCGTGCAGTAAAGCCTAACAGTATCAGGTCTTTTACAGGAAAGCATTTTAAGATGTTGGAAGCAATCATCAAGAGAGCTAAATAATGGAATGTAGAATCCCCAAGCTCTCAGTTTATTCAAAATCTCAGTTAGAGACTTACAACGAATTGAGATATGATCATTAGTAGTTAGCCTTCTGTATTTCAAAAACGCATTCGTTGGAATAGCAAATCTGCTCAGACGCCACCAAAAAAGCTCAACCCTTGGCTTAAGCTTCAACTTACGTAGCCAAATAGCAAAGCCATGACCTTCAAAGTTATTTTGAAATTTAATCACTTCGGCATATGCCAACGAAGTGATTGATTTTCCTGAATGTTGGTATAGAAGCTCCATACTGTCATTGTCATCATTCTGGATGATACAATGTGTAACAATGAGTTTGACTAAGTTTGGATTGAAGTAGCGATTGAGTTCAGTGTAATTCCAAATACCATCTTTAAGAAAATTCTGCAATGAGAGATTTTCCAAACCATTACAATCAGCTAGCATTGGCCATTTATTAAAATTCTTGTCTAGAAGCCAAGAATCATCCATCACGTTAATGTTAGCACCATTGGCAATTTTCCATCTAATGATAGGCTTGAGGAATGAAACTCCATTGGCGATAATAGATCTGGCAGTAGAATGTCCCTGTTTTGCCTTACCATTCCAAATATCCGAAGCTTGTTTAGCAGTCAAGCATTTGAACAAAAGAGAGGAAGGATTTTGATAAATCTCCAGGCTAAGCGGGCACGTAAAGGTCCAACTCTTTTAACTGAGGAATGCATACCCAATCCTCCACTGTTTCTCGGTGTGCACAGGTCATCCCAAGCGATGTAATGTAATCCCTTGTTATCTTTATTCTGATGCCAAATGAAGTCGCGGCAGATGCGGTCCAAATCATAAAGAATTTTCTTTGGGATTAAAGAGTGAGTAGAGACAAAGGTAGGAAGCGATAGCAGTGATGATTTTGCTAGAATTATTCTACCAGCCATAGAGAGGAACCGAGCTCCCCAATAGTTGAGTTTATTTAAAGCATGATCAATGACAAATTGAAAGTCATTCTTAGTCAGCCTTCTCAAATCAATTTTAATGCCAAGATAGTGAAATTCCTTGACAATCTTAAATCCAATTTTTTACCAATCTTACGTTTCATAGATTGGTTAGTAGAACTCCCAAAAATAATCTGTGATTTGCTCTGGTTTACACCTTGCCCAGTCCATCCGCAATATTCTTTGATTAAATTCATCATTACACGGAGATGAGAGACGGAGGCTTTGCCAAACAACAAAACATCGTCAGCATAAAGTAAATGAGTAATTTTAGGATCTCTATTGGATGTGTGGATGCCAATTTGAAGGCCTCTTTGCTGAATTAAGCTACACAAGAGCTGAGAGCACATAATAAAAAGGTATGGCGACATGGGACAACCTTGTCTAAAGCCACTCTTGGCTTCAATCCATCTCGTTCCTTTACCATTCATGAGAATAGAGAACCGAACTCCTATAACACATTCTAGAATGAGGTTGGAGAAACTTTCCGGGAAACCAAACCAGTGAAGGACATTCTCCAATGTCTTCCAACACATACTGTCAAAAGCTTGAGCCATATCAAGCTTAATCGCCATTAAGCCTTTCTTGTTTTTTGAGATCCTGAATTTATTAAAAATTTCAAGAGCCAAGAGGAAGTGATCTGACATAGATCTACCCGGAACATAAGCAACTTGCTCCTCGGTGATGAATTTAGGAATGAAGATTTTAAGCCTATTGACTATCATAGAAGTAGCAATTTTGTATATAGTTTGACAAAGACTTATAGGACGAAAATTGGAAGGAGTTACCGGATTATTGATCTTAGGAATAAGAACAATCAAGGTGTCTTTCCAAGCTCCATTCATGCGTCTAGTGGTGAAAAAATGATTGATAGCTCTCCAAGTAGTATCTTTGATAATATCCCAATAAAATTTGAAGAACGAAGAAGTTGAGCCATCTAACCCCGGAGATTTGTTTGAGCCAAGCTGGGAGACGGCATTGAAGAATTCAGTTTCAGAAAAACCTGAAATAAGGTGATCAATATCAGCAATATCAAGTTTCTGTTTGTGATCAATATCAGGCCAGTTCTGGATATTACAGCTTCTTGGCTTCCACTTGTCTTTAAAGAATTTTAAAAAAACTGATTCAATTCTGTCCAAATCATCCACCGTGGTATTGTCCTCATCCTTAATTTGTCTGATCACCTTGCCATTCTTCCTAGCTGTCGCATAGGTAAGATAAAATCTAGAGTTAGTATCACCATCTTCATTCCAATTGGCTTTGGCACGCTGGTTCCACCAAGTAGAGAGTCTCACTAGAGTGACGTTATACTCTCTAACTTTACTGCAGAGCGTGTCGAGATCTTCTTGACTGAGACCACCCGCTTCATCTTCTTGCAATTGCAATTTGAGAACATCATTATGCAAATCATCTTTAAGCTGATTTAAGCTTTTGCACTTGTTTTTATTCCAGAAAAAAAGGGATTTCAAGGTTCTCTTGATTTTTATGTTGAAGATCTCAGAGTCATCACCGTAGTCATGCTTGTTCCATGCTTTAGCAACAATGCTTTTTGTAGCAGGATAGGATCTCCATGTATCTTCAAATCTGAAGATTTTAGGATGCAAATACTTAGTGTCATCCAGCTTAAAAGCAACTGGACAGTGGTCTAAAGCAATTCGTGGAAGGTGCTTGGCATATGCAGATGGAATCAACTGTAAGGCAGGTGAATTTAATAAACAGCGATCAAGCCGTTCCCAAATTCTAGTAATTTCGTGCTTATTATTGCACCAAGTGTATTTAGGAACAACAATGCATAAGTCATGAAGGTCTTGATTAACCATAAAAGTTTTCATTTCTTCGGTTCCTTTAGTTAATTTAAATCGTTTACCACCTCTTTTGTCTTCAGCAGAAAGGAGGCAGTTGAAGTCACCTCCCACAATCGTGGGTACATCAGTTCTCATAACCTTGTCAAGACAATTCCAAAGATCACGCCTGAATTGAAAGTCCTTATGACCATACACCATGGCAACATGCCAGATGCCCTTGTTTGGTGTAGTTAAAGTGCCGAAGACAACCTGTGAGGTATGTTCAATCACTGTAAAGCTAGCCAAATTGCTATCCCACATAATCATAATACCTCCTGCAGTGCCAACTGCAGGTTGGTGAAAGAAATCCCAGCTATTGCCAACGATACGACCAAATCCACTACAGGAAAAACGCCGAAATCCGGCGGTTTTTTCCGGCGGTTAGCCTATATTAACCGGCGGTTTTTTTGTCTACCGGCGGCTTTACGGCAGTTTTTGCGCCGCCGGAAAAAATCGCGTAGGAAACTAGTACCGGCGGTTTTTTTCCGGCGGTTTATGTAGCCGGTAGTTTTCCGGCGGCTACGACCGCCGGTTTCAACTGGATTTAATGCCAGAGGTTTTCCGGCTGTGACGTCGCCGGTTATTTGACCGATGGCCTACCGGCGGTCATTTTACCGACGGTGCTCCGACGGTTTCGTTAGCCGTCATATGTTTTAAAAACCGTCGGCCGTCGCCGGTAGACCGCCGGTTACTTAACCGGCGAACGTCGGCGGTCTAACCATCGGTAGTTCCGGTGGCCGAAACCGCCGGATATCCACCGTATAACCGTCGGTGGCCGTCGGTAGCCGTCGGTAATAAACCAACGGTGTGATGCCATTACCGGCGGCTTTCTATTGGTCGTCCGGTATCGTAGTATCCGACGGCCAAACCGCCGGTTAGCCGCCGGAAACCTGTAGCACCTGCAAAAAAAAATTGACAGCATCCCCTCTATTTGAGGGAGGTTCACCCTAAAGTTTAAACCTGCAAAAAGAGCAATATATGTTGGGCAACATGCCGCTATTGCTTTACAACATCAATTGAAAATACCTCGGTTTCTCAAACAATTGGGTTGTTGATTGGAGTGGAAGAAATTTCCTCAGAAAAGCAGTCAGAATACCTGGCAGCACTACTTAAACCTCTTTATGGACAAAGTAAGATAGCTGTGTTAGTTTTTTCTTGAATTTCCATCTTTGTGGCAACTTACCTAAGTGAATTAAATGAGCTATGTGGTAATTACTTGTATCGAGGTTGAGATGCTACTAATAGATGCAAAGGCTCAAGGGCTCGAGGAAAGTTCACCTAAAGTTATGAGCTCATAACAGATTATTGCCACTTTAAATGCACTTAGCAATGCCAGTTTCTATCTACTATAAAATACATCTTATCATGAGTTTACTCTACAAAATGTTCTAAATTTGTTTCTTAGAGATGGAATTCTCTCATGTATACTGCGCCGGTGTAGATGATGTTAGTATTTGATTGCTGGCTGAAGAATTTGACTCTATCTGATAAATAGTTTTGTTCTTATTCCTCCCCATTTATATTCTACCATCTCATAAAGTAGTACAAACAAATTAGTACTTACCATTGTCGGCTTATGGTCTAGGGCTTCAGTGAGCGGACAGTGACAGCTAGTCGGCCTTCAATTGGTTTGATGTTCAAGCATGCAAGTGACTGTGTTTTTTTTTATGAATGTTCACTTAATATTACTATCTAAATCATCCAAAATAGTTCTAATCCTTGCAAATGTGTAGTAAGAAACAATAATCAAAGAAAAACCATAAAAAATAACCTTAAAATAGAAATCGGACTGTTTCGGGTCGGACGAGCGGAGGCGATTCCGATTGGGGGCGGCGGTCGGATTTGGGGCGGACAAACGTCTTCGGCGGCGTCGGATTGGGGGCGGGGGCCGGAGGAGATTCTTAGCCGGCGGTCGGACGAGCGAAGGCGAGAGCGAGCGACGGGAGAGCGAGCAACCGAGAGAGAGAAGGAAAGAGTTAAAATGAAATGCCAGACGCGGGGCTCGGTGTATTAGGGCTTAAACCGGCGGTTTTCCGGCGATTTTGACCGCCAGTAAAAAGTTACTTATCAACGGCGATCTAAACCGCCGATAAACCGCCGGTTATTGTTCACGTCCGGCGGTTTACCGTCGGTTTATGGACCGCCGCCCATACCTGCAGCTAATATTTGCAAAATCACCGGTGCAGCCGTCGTTAAACTCTGACGGTCACACCACCGGTTGTGCCGCCGGTACTACCGGCGGTCCTAAAACTGCCGGTTAGAACCGCCGGTTTAGGGCATTTTTCCTGTAGTGATCAGTCTTATTAATCATGGAGACTTTGGTTTCAGCCAAACCAACAAAGAAAACTGAATTATCTCTAATAACTTCTCTAAGGTAGAGGCCAGTCTCTTTTTTCTTGACCCCTCTACATTTCCAGAAGATTAAGGAGGACATTGATTAACCAGAGGGGAAGAGTCCCCGCCTTTCTTTCTGAGTTTCCCTTCCACCTTTCTCTTTCTAGATATGGGTTCAATGGGACCCAAGAATTTTAATTGAGGCTTGGCTTTCTGTTTTACTGATTTTGAAATTGAAACTTCAACAATTCCTTCAGCATTATTGTCAATGGGTACCTCAGCCGACAAATCATATTAGTACAATCTTCATAAAAAGAAAAATATTTAAATTTAATCCTCAGTATGCGTGTGCATGGTTGCTAAGCTGGCATACACATTTTACATGACTTTTGACTCAAGAAGTATAAAAATAAATAAACCAAAATAAAAACTCTTAAAAACAATATCAAATCTATTATATCCAATTTTGAGTCAAGCCTTTTACACTGTGTATGACGTACCTAAAATGTTAGTGTAAATAAGACAAATATTTAATAATAATATCAAGAGAATCAAAGTAGAAATCTAATAATAGTTGTTATCATAAAATCATAAGACTGGGATCCTGGATTGCAACAAAAAATATTTGAAATTTAATATTTTGAATCATTTGCATGTGTTTGGAAGTAATTTGATGTATGAAAAAGATTTGTGTGTGTTTTGAATGAGTCCAATGCATTAGGAATATATATTGGTGAATTTGGAAATGTTTCTCCTAAGAGTGCCTAGGTGTAGGGTGCTCAAGTGTTGTAGCACTACAATGGTGCCTAGGTGCTGAATAGTGATATTGCAATGTAGTAGTCTTAGATTTTTCTATTTTGAACTAGCACCATAGTGATAGATGGTGGTGCAATAGTTCTAGGCCATTATATATATTTTTATATATTTTAAATCTACTATTCCATTCAATTTGAGCATCATGGCTGCCGAAGAAGAGAGAAGCAAGGGCTTTGAGAGAAAACAAAGAATTTATGATCTACTTTAGGTCATTTTACGTTATCGGCATAATTTTGAAAGTTGACTAAATCGAGGTAGGTCATATTATGCCAATCTCAATTTTTAAAAATATAAAACTTTTCTGAATTTTTAGATTGCATTTACATTTTTGTTGTTGAAAAATAAGGATAACTTTGCATTGGAAAAACTTTTACCATGTAACTTTTTATAGGTTATAGAGATTGAAATTTTGAAGGATTTGAATATTTTCTAAAAATATTATAATGATGATTTTGGGAATTAGGCAGTTTTTATTAAATAGAAAGTAATTCAAACTATAAAAAATAGTATTGTAGTATGATTAAAGTCTTAAATTAATATTTTATCCAAATTATGATAATTTTAGTTATATTTTGAAACAGTGTATTTTTATTTGATAAGATTTCATGTTGCCTACCATATAAAAAACTATGCAATTATGAAATTTGTTTAATTATGCTTAAGTTTCTACAATGTGATAAAATATATTTTTATCACATTGAATTATGTTATTGAAGAGCTTTGATATGAAAAAAAAAAGTCTGTTGGGAGAGAGCAGGGGTTAGTATTATGTTATATTATATTTGTGTCCAGGAATCTGAGTCTAAAATTCTATATGTTGGGAGTCATAAGGGGTCAAAATTCATTAAGATTCCATCTAAAAGAAGTGAAAATTCTATTAGGGGTTATAAGGGGATAAAATCCTCTGAGATTATATCTAGGACTGAAGAAATATGTGATATGGATTATTTTGTAACATGAATTTCAATTTAATTAATTACTTAGTATTATTACTAGAATCTTTGAATAACTGATATGTTCTTATTGTTTTACTCAACACGGTGATTTATTTAACTACATTTAAATATTCTAAAAATATTCAATAAAATAATTAATATGGAAATTTAAACTGGTGTTCGTGGTGTACTGAGTTATTATAGCTCACTATGATTTTGCTTTCTATTATCAGGATCTAGGAAAGGGAATAAACCTATTGATTAGTAATTTAGGATCTGATTTGAGTCTATATAAATATTTTTCTATTTTGATTTACAGCCCTCACTAATTTTGATTATATTTTACTCTGCTCTTTGTTTGTAATCATGCATTGTTGTATAAATTATGTATATATATTTTGATGAAATGAAAAAAAAAAACTATAAAAGAGTCTATTTTCATTACTCCAAATGTTTAGTAACTCTGTAGTATGTTTTTTATTTAAAATAAATATTGGAAGAGAATCTAAAATATTTTTAAAACTAGATCTTGGAATTTTCCTATCATAGTTAAACACGATAGAGCTCATCCTTTTGGGTTGTGAAACTAAATGTCCTATCTTGCTTACATATACGTATGACATCAACATGCAAAATAAATTGCATACGTAACATGAGATGATATGATACACATGATATAGGAAATGATTAATATGAACATAAGATTGATAATATTTATACAATAGCATATGATAAATATGGAATACAAGATATATATAATGTATTGAATTTGATAGAGAACATAACATACATGCCTTCATATTGTATGATATGCATAGAATAGATATACAATCTTGCTCATACACATCAAAAAGGCTTATAGAATGAAGTGAAGTATAATTGATTCACATGCATAAATTTAGAAAATAAATACTATGTTCTAATTTAACAAGGGTATAGAATGGTAGATATACTGATCCTTCATATAATCACTGACCATTGCTTATATTGATTTACATTGCTTATTTCCATTACTCCTATGAAATGTCATTGTTCATACTAATTTCCACATATTCTTACAGCTACATGTTTAGACTGATATGGATCAAATGATCACATTAAAACTGCTTCTATTATATTGCATTAATTGCAATTCCAAGTTGTGGTAACATACTGAGTTGTTAACTCGGTCCGTGATTTTCTTATATTTTCAAGAAAGGATCAAGATCCAATAGAGAGAGGGAGATCAGGATTTAGATTTTATTTTATTTTCTATAATTTTATTTTACTATTTTGTAGTTGAGAGCCTAGAGGAATATACTGATAGATTGATTGATCTCCTATATATTGTAAATTATGTTTTTAATGAATGAATATAGAAATATTTTGATGCATATAATTTATAGTTGTTTCCATTGGACTTATTTATATTAATAAGTTCACATAAACTTTGGTAGATAATTAAGAAATGAAATAGGCAATTCTTCTAATTTGACATCTTGGGGCGTCACAAAAGACTAGAAATTTTTATATGAAAAACTCAAAAAGGGAAAAAATTATGGGGGCTAGCCTAATTGCTAATACTCTTCTATATAATTAAATATACAAGTGTTCGCTCTTCTCCATAAAGAAAATGGGATTACAATTAAGAATGATTGCTTGATTCTCATTGTACATACTATAAATGATTAAGGATGAATATGAATATGCAACGTTAGTTGATGAATATGAATATAAAATGTTAGTCAATCAAAGATAATGCAATAGAGTTTTAGCAGCCATGGTCGATATCTGAAGTCAAATTACTAGGTTTTATGTTAGCAGTGAGTCAACGGTGTTTGCAATTTCTAACAATAGTCATTAGTGGTGATCTTTGGGAAATGCAATTTAGTTCTTAAGGTCTCTCAACTCTTTCACATCACTTATGTAAAAAAATGAGCTTAGAGGGACTTTTCATAAACTTGACAAAAATTATATTAAAAAAATGCATTCCACTAATATCTAGTTATTCAAATGATTTGATATTTCTGAAGACATATCAATTTTCAAACAATATTTAACTTGATAATGATAGCTCGTAGGCTTTCAAACTCGCTTCAATTTTCTTCTAGCTATTGTCTTAATATTTTGAATTTAACAGCTTAGAAAGTTTTTAATTTCTTAATTTAACTTTGATTGTGAATTCATACATTGGTTTGTAATTTTAATGATTGAGATAAGACGGTTAACAAAGAAACTTCTGATGATCTTCCACTAAATATTACCAACCCTTTTTTGTCAGCTATGGATTATTTATTGAATACTAATAAAGCATATAATGTTGATACTTCTCTATGTATTATGCACAAACATGAAGTTCTTTGTACTGAGAGAAATAGTTCAGATCACTATTTGGGGTTGAATGAACTTTAATTTGTTGAAAAATAAAATGTTGAACTGGGTCTCAACAGTACTGCTTGTGAGGCTAAAGAAGTTTTGGAGGAAGGTGAAGTTTCCCCAAAGGGTAAGGCAAAGGTATTGAGTAATAAATATAACTCTCCTTCTACTTCTCATCGTAATTATGATAACCTTATAGATATTGATGAATTAGAATTTGATGCTAAATGTTTTACTAAAGATGATAATGATATTAGTTTCATTAAAACTCAAAGTAAGCATGGTAGGACGACCAAGAATCTAGTTTTACAATTCGGTAGAAATACCCATTCACATACTAGTCGTTAGCACTATTTTTTATGTTTAAATCGATTATCTGGAATGTTAGGGGTATTGGGTGTTCTTCTTCTCACTTGCGGGTGAAGAATCTTTATCGCATTCAAAATATTTCTATTCTTATCTTACTTGAGCTGCTTATTAATGTTTCTACTTTACTTAATACTGCTTGATTTCTTGGTTTTAAGCATGCTTTTGCTAATTGTGCTAATAAAATTTGGGTTTTTTGGAGAGAACCGGTTAATATTGATATCCTTGGTAATTTTACTCAAGTGCTGCATTATAAAATTTAAGTTTTAAATATTCATTGTTGGACTTCCTTTACTTATGCAGCTTCTTCTCGTGGGAATAGAAAACTTCTTTGGGAGCAGTTATCTGCTTTTCATAGCATTTGTAAATCTTCTTGGTTGGTGGGTGGTAATTTTAATTCCATTTTTAACCATTCCAAGTGCATTGGGGGGTCTTCTCCTATTTTGCACTATATGGAGGATTTTAATAATAAGATTATGGATTGTAATCTCATTCACATTGGTTTTATTAGTAACAAGTTTACTTGGAATCAGGGTTAATTATGGCAAAGGTTGGATCGTATTTTATTTAACGATAACTGACTTAACTCTTTTAGTAATATTTCTGTTAAGCATCTTAGTCATGCTCTTTCTTATCATTCTCCTTTACTGCTTAGCCTTAATACTAGACACGTGAACTCTTTTCCTCAATTTAGATTTCAAAATATGTGGCTTCAGCATGACTCTTTTCTCAATGTTGTTCAGGATAATTGGAGTGCTCCTTTGCATCCTGATAACTATATTTTGGGTATGAATAGACTTTGGTTCAAGTTGAAAAGACTTAAGCCACCTTTAAATTGGTGGAACTGCAATGTTTTCAAAAATCTTTTTACTAATATTTTAAATGCCGAAGATGTTAATAATGTTGAGCTTAACTGTCATAGTTCTCCTTCTGATGTCAATTTTGCTCTTCTTAGAGAGGCCAAGATTAGCCTCTTTAAACTTCATGCTCAAGAGGAAACTTTTTGAAAACAAAAAGCGGATGCTAAGCATTTGCAGGAAGGTGATAACAATAACAAGTATTTTCATGCTTTGGTTAAAAGGAAACGTGCCTCCAATTCCATTTATAAAATCAAGCATGAGAATGGTTCTGTTTCTAAGAACGCTGAAGAAATAGCCTTGCTGGCTGTTCAACATTTTAAGGATAGACTTAACAAGATTTTTTTTCCCCAGTACTATTGACAACCCGGCTATTATCCCCAATCTCATTTTTGCGGAAGATAATAATTTACTTTATAAAATTCCTTCTTTAGATGAATTAAAAGATATTGTTTTTGATATGAATGGTAACTCTGTTGCTGGTTCTGATGGGTTTACTACCAAATTCTTTCAAAAATCTTGGGCTATCATTAAAGATGATATTTATATTGTTGTTCTGGATTTTTTTGCTGGTCATACTATGCCTAAATTTTTCTCTTCTACTTATATTATTTTTATCCCTAAGAGCAATGATGTTAATACTTGGAATGATTTTAGACTGATTAACTGCATTTTTTTCAGTAAACTTCTTTCCAAAATTTTTATGAATCGTTTAACTATTGTTCTTCCAAAAACTATCTCTCCTTATCAAATGGGTTTCATTAAAGGTCGTGCTAGTTCTGATAATATTTTGCAGGCCCAGGAATTTTGTCATGATTTAGATGTTAAGGTGAGGGGTGGTAACTCTATCCTCAAGCTTGATATTTCTAAAGCATATGATAGCATTAGTTCGCAATTCATTTATAATATTTTGCAGCTTTTTAGTTTTAACTTGTCATTTATTAACCTTATTAAAAATTGTATTGAAGGATCTTGCTTCTCTATTATTATTAATGGTAAAAGTTATGGTTTCTTTAATTCCTCTCATGGTTTAAGGCAGGGTGACCCTATGTCACCTACTCTTTTTATCATTGCCATTGATTATCTTTCTAGAAGTCTTGCTCATCTGTTTGAAAATCATCCTAATTTTTATTTCAGGACTAGGGGAGGCTTTCATATATCTCACTTATGTTTTGTTGATGATTTTATCATTTTTATGAATTCCACTTTTAATAAGATGAATAAGCTTATGGATTTCTTTCGCTATTTTCAAACTATGAGTTGTTTTTCTTTGAACAATTAGAAATGTTATTTCCTTGTTTCTAACAATATGAATATGGATCGTATTTCGGATTTGAAAGACCTTACTGGGTTTACGCATGGCCAACTTCCTATAAAGTATCTTGGTATTTCTCTTTTTAAAGGTCGTAAGAAATCCTTTTTGTTTGATAACTTAATTACCTCTGTGCAAAATAAACTTTAGTCTTGGGATTCTAATTTCTTGAGCTTTGGTGGTAGGCTTACTCTTATTAGAAATGTTCTTTGTTCTCTCCCTGTCTATTATTTCTAGACTTTGCTTCCTACTAAAATGGTTTGTAATATAATTGATAAAATCATTAAAAAAAATTTTCAAAAGGTACTAGTAGCAACAACAAAATTGTTTGGTCCTCTTGGGATAAATGTTGTGGGGTGTTAAAAGAAGGTGGCCTTGGTTGCAAAAGCATGGATGATTTTGTCCATGCTTTTTCCTTTAAATTATGGTTTAATTTTTATGTCAAGCTTTCTCTTTGGGCTAAATTTATATCTTCCAAATATTGTGTTGGGAAATATCCTACTACTTGTTCTTTCAATCTTGGTGATTCTAAAGTTTGGCAAAGGATGTGCAAAGTTAAGTGGGATGTGGAGCCTCATCTCTCTTGGGTCTTGGGGAATGTAACATTTTTTTCTGGCAGGATCAATGGTTATACTCTTTCTCTATTGACTCCCTTATTTACTCCAACTCTACGGTTGTGGTTAAGGTAAATTATTTTATTAATGATAATTGTTGGGATTATGATAAGCTTGCCAATGTTATCCCAGATTCTATCATTCAAAAAATTCTTAATTTTCCTCTAAACCTGGATTTAAAGGATATGTTATTATGTAAGTTGACTAGTGAAAATTTTAGATTAAAAGATACTTGGCATGATTTCAGACCTAAGAATGAGGTTAATACCATTTTTATGATGATTTGGCATAAAAGTATCCCCTCTACTGTTGCTACTTTTATTTAGCATATTATTCATAGATTCATTCCTACGGATGATAATTTAATCAAGAGGGGTTTTATTCTTCCTTCTAAATGTCAATGTTGTTTCCATTTGGAAAGTATGTATCATGTTTTTGTTTCGGGTCCTCTTGCCGTTAAAACTTGGTGTAACTTTGATGATATTTTCAAATTAAATATTTTCAATGCGAACTTATCCATTTATGCTCTTCTTAATGCTTAGTTTATCAATTCCAAATGGCATATTAGAAATGATACCTCTTCCTTGATTTTGTGGTTTCTTTGGATGGAAAGAAACAATTGGCTTTTTAATGGTATCAAAATGGATTCACAAAGAGCTATTAAGAATGTGACTGATAAACTGCTCTATTTGTTTTCTGTTAATTTAATCTCTATCAAAAGTTTCAATGACTGTTATGATGTTGCTAAGGATTTGGGTATCAGGTTGGAGGCTTCTTTTCAACCTTCTCTTCCTCGTTTTGTTGCTTGGGTGAAACCGGCTGTTGGTTGTTTCAATTGAACATTTGTATTGCCATTGAGGTTAATAACATGGGTTGTGGTGGCATCATAAGAGACTGCCAAGGTAATGTTATTCTTGCCTTTGCGGGATCGTTGCTTAATGGTAATCCTATTATGGCATTTTTTACTGCTGTTCTTTATGGTTTAAGGCGTTGTATGTCCCTCGATATTGCTAATATTGGTATTGAGATTGAGCTTTCTTATGACCTTCAGTGTATTCTTAATGAGGAGATCTCTATTTGCAACTCAGAGGTTTTTTATATTGTTAGAGACATTAAACAATTGATGGTTTTTATCCCTTTTTTTGTTTCTCATGTGCTTAAGGAAGGTAATGCTTGTGCGACTTGGTTGGCTAATTTTGGGTCAAGGATTGATTGTTTCATGGCTTTTGTGGAAACCAATGTTCCCACTCTTGTAAAAGGCCTGTTTGAGATTAGAAAAAAATTTGCTTACCTTATGTTACTAGTTAAGTCTCCCCCTTTTGTGTTTTCTGTTTTGGGTTTTTGGCCCTTTTATGTTGGTGGTGTTTGGTTTGCTAGGTTTTGCACTTATTAAGAGGCTATTCTGGTGATCCTTTTTTACATGTTCTCTGTCCCTGCTTTTTTATGTTTGGAGTGCTTTTGTTGGGGCCATGTTGAGTGTTCTGGGCTGAGCAATGATTGTAACCTTTTTTGAAGGATTACCTTTTTGTTCCTCTCCTTCCTCAGAATCTGGTTGTGCTGTATTTCTGCTGGTTGTGGGGCCTTTGGGATATTGGTTTTATGGATGGGGTTGTTGTTTGGCCATTGGGTTGATGGGGTTTTGCTGAGGTATTCCGGTTGTGGGGCTTTAGGCTTGTTGGTTTTCTAGATTAAGATGTTGTTTCACTTCAGTCTTGATGCTGGCTGGTCTTTTTGTGGTTTCTGGTTTGGCCATCTGGGTCTTGTGCTGGATTGCCTCTGTTGGTAGTGTTGTTTATTTTGTTGGACTGGAGTTGGAGTTGGTTTTTGAGTGGTTGTTCCTTGGCAGAGTGCGGTTTGGCTCTATCAGGTGTTTTGAGGGGAGGTGGTGCTGGCTGGGGTTCTTTGGTGGGCTAAAGCGGCATAAGGTTTTTCCTTGTGTTATTTATGTTATTAATTATAAACTAAGTTCTATATACCCGACCCCTTCGTGCCTGAACTACTTCTCCTCTGGCTTGTGGATTGTTATTTGGACCTCCACCACCTTTTTTACTTTTGTGCTAGGTTTTGGCTTTGTTTTGCTGTTGTTGGTTGGTTTGGGATCTGCCATTTCCCGAATAATGTATTTTGGGACGTTTCTATTATGATGGGTTACTCTATTTCCTTTTGTGGTGGCATTGTGCATTTCCATTGGGTGCATTGTCCTAAGGCCTGTACTTATTTTGGGAGGACTTTAGTGGTTTTTATTTATTGGAAGTTGTTTGGCTGTTATATGATATACTGGTGGTTCTCTTACCTTCTTTTTGGCCTATTAATTTTTTTGATATATTTTGTGCTTTGGTTTCTCTCTTGCAAGATCTTTTTTTGTGCAGGTCTGTGTGCTTCTAATTTTTCTAGACAGGGAGCTCGTGCTTATCGTCAATATCTGTTGCTCTCCTTTTTTTGGGTGCTCTTGCTTGTGCACCATAGAATGTTCTTAAGTTTTTATTTTTTTGTAATTTTTAGTAGGGATCTTGAGCTCATAAGTTTTTTTATTTTTTGCCCTGTAGCTCTTTGGAGCAGTAGAGAGCTCGAGATCCCTTTAAGGACCTTGTAAGTAAAATAGGCCCCTCCAACATAAAATTTAATGCAATTTTAATGAAAAAGCTTAATAGAACTTTAACAATTATTAAAGATATATTAATGATATTCCATCCAAATAATGAGTTTCAAGAGACTTGGTCACACCCTAAACTTAATTAAAACAGATCCAAAAATTTTTAAGTTCTAAAAAAACAACTTGATTGATTGCCCTTTTCCTTCTTTCTTCTCTTTCTTTTTTAATATGTATTTTCCTTGCCATCCCTGCATCCAAATTTTTATTAGTCAGAAAATGCTATCCTACCTCTATTATACAAGTTTTCATCCAAATATTAAATAACTCATCTTTTACTTATATGAAATTCGAAATAATTTAATCACATAAAAATACGTAAACTCAATAGTTATAATATATATATATATATATATATATATATATATATAATATATATATATATATATAAATATATATGAATTAACTTTATATATGAAAGATTTCAATACTGTGCGCAAAAAAAAAAAAAAAAAATTCCAACTTCAAAATGAAAATCTTTCTATACAATTCAGCATCAATTGCGAACTTAATTCCAACAACAATTAGCCTAACAACTAAAAAGGCCTGCAATGGCTAATAAATTGCACGCTTAAATCATACAGTTACTAAATTCATCTTGACAATATGATAGTTAGGATTATTCTTATTACATTAGTCTTTCGATTTTGTGGGCATTTCAATCATCACTAAATATACATCACATATAAAATGTTACAATAATTATTAAAAAAAAAAAAACTAGAGTTATAAATCAACAAAATTTTAACAACTTTTTCTAACAGACCAAACTAAGATCACTACATTTCTTAAATATTATACAGCAGCCAAAATTTTACACCTTTGAATTATGAATGAGCTTCATATCTTTTGAATAAGCTTTAAAGCAATGGCTGGCAACTGAAATCTTAAATTCCAAGTAGGTTTATACGGGCAGGATTAGAAAGCCCTAAAGGAAGCCTCAGATCCTCCAATAATCAAATGCCACCACAAAAAATCATGCTGCAGGATCTAATTCTTCGGCCAATAATCAAATGCAACCCTAAAAAATCAAGCAGCAGGATCTAATTCTTCAAATCCTTTCTTGAATTTTTCCACCATCTGTAACTCATCTTCTTTACTTAGCTTGCAATTCCTCCAATCTGCTCTATCTGCCATGTTTAAGAGGCCTGCTAATACCTGTGAAGTAATTTAAAGATAATTATTATTACTAATTTGATGGGTTAGGAATTACAATTTATGGTGGTAAGAGAAACCACTCTATCATGGAAAATATGGAAAATCTACACAGCCCATAAATGAAAAAATGAAAAAAAAAATTGACTTGGATAAATAATCAAAATTTAATTAAGATAAATCTCAATATTATTAAATTTAAGATAAGTGCAATTTAATTTTTTATTATCAATAAGTTGCACTCATCTCAAAATAAATCTAACTATTTTTCAACCTCATTATTTTTTTCCCAAATATAAAGTAAAAAATTTGAGATGGTATAAAAGCCAAAGGAATGCAACAAATTCTATGATAAATGCTTGATTAGAAAATTTTGGTCAGGATATCCTGATCAAAATTTGATTAAGATGATCTCAACGTGTCGGATTTATTTTGAGAAGCATATAATATAAATTTTCATTACCCATATATTACACTTATCCTAAAACAAATTGTTGAGACTCATCCTGCCCAATTTTTCAACAAAATGCTAAGTCAGAAGTAACAAATTGGCGTGGCTTGAAAGCTGAAGGAAAACTATGAATTCCACAAGAATGTTCGTTTAGAGGAAGAGAAGAGAGAAGATATGATTTGAACAAAGAATTTTCATCTATTCCTAAGCTATAACAATCCAAAGATAAGATATGTTTTGGACAAAATATTCAAATCTAGTAAGACTCTGATAGTTCAGTCTGCTCAAG